>JAMKCH010085631.1:0-121000 GCA_023653785.1 Ophioderma brevispina
GCTCGAGCACAAGATTTGTTTCACAATGGATTCTCTTCCCACTATACATTTGACGATTTTTGTTTTGTCATCTTGCTCAAAAAATGTGGAGGTTGGTCAAAAAGGTGATGAGTGTATTAAATATACATAGAATTTGTTCAGCGTAACCGAAACGGTTTTAGCGGGTTATATTTTGCATTGGAATCACGTTTTGGAATTTATTTGGTATAATGAAATATAACGCAAGGATATTTACCTCTTACCCAGTGACTTTGCAAATGGGGGGACAGAAGAGGTGCCGAGGTATTTTCTGAGGATGGGGCACCATGAAGGGGCGAATTTGGGTCCTTCCCATAGATACTGTACAAAGGGTCAGTTTATTTGGGGGGCTGCGGGGGGGGGGGGGGGGGGAGGGGAGAAGGGTTCTGAGCTGGGGTATCCCCGCTGGTTACGCCTATTGCCACCGAGACCTTGTGGAAGTCGATGAGTGGGACCCAAAATAATTCGACCCCCAACCCAGCTATTTCAGTGTAAACAACGTGCCGCCAATTTATTTTAGTAAACGGATGTACATGGCGGTCGGTCCAAATACACAACATGATAATGGTAGGAAGGCTATTTTTGAACCTTAATATATTCACCGAAACGAAACGAAATGACATCGAAATCAAATGATAATTTCAAAGTTTCACCAGGAGCCGTTCATGATATCACTTTATGCGATTTCTCGACGGAGAAATGTGTAAAATGAACCTTCCACCCCAAGAACGGGAAAGCCACTTACAGGTAGATAGATATTATCCATACACATCAGCATAATAAGTTCTTTCCCTTTCTTGGGGGGGGAAGAAAAGGGTTGTATAATAAAAAAGCGATTTCCATTGAGCTTACACTTAAAATCCTCTAAGAGGCATTTTTCTTCAAGATATGAACATTAATGTTTTTTTCATATGGATTTGTGAAAATAGGGATGGGTAACAGATAACGCAATGTCAAAACTGAGGGCGATTCTCTCTGCTTATCTTGCGAGGTTCTTTCAAAATCATTCAGAATCAGCCGTGAGAACTTCGTTCGTTGTTTATCACTTTGGCCAAAAGTGATAAATAAACGAAACGGGCTCACTGCACGGCTGGGAGTGAGTGGCAACTTTGAAATTGTTATCAAAAGATGCGCTGGGACTATCTACGAATTTGCAATCGAAATAAATTGCAAATGCATTTAGAAATAGTCGTGAGAAATTTGTTTCGTGTATCACTTTAGGCAAAAAAAGTGATTTAAACAGCGAAACGGGCTTACTGCACCTGTTTTTTTACTGGGGAGTGACATCTTTGGCGATGGAACTATTACATAATTTCCAATCGAATAAATTCATAAAAAACTTGGTTCTTAAGCAACAATCCGGGTTATTGCAACTGATGGGAGTAAGCTGATATCTTGTAATTTGTATCAAAAGATGCCCTGGGACTATCTGCATAATTTGCAATCGAAATAACTTCAACTTCACACATTCATAATATTCAGTAATAGCCGTCAGAACTTTATTTCGTGATTATCCACTTTTTGGCAACTTTGAAAAAGTATCAATTGGATTTCGGGTTCGTTCTTAGCTGTCGTTCGTGTCTTTCGTTTACTTTCGGTGAATATAATAAAGCCTTTGATCTATAGTTTGGGCAGTATGGGCCTAGTCTATGACTCTAGTCTAGCATAGCAAGGGTGACGTGCTTGTTTATATGATCATCTATAATTAATATAGTCTATAGTAAAATAACACCATAGCCATGCACACAACAAAATAAACCCCATCATCCATATCATCATAACTTAAGTGGTTGTAGGTCTGCTATATAACGCATGCATGTCACAGTCCCGACCGTGTACTGGCCTTAGTCTGCCTAAGCATAACTCCACATTATGTATTAACATGTTGTAATTAAAGGATGTGGTTCCCAACTAGATTGTACCATACCTTTGCTGTTAGTGTTAGCCTGTGTTTACAGGCCAATTCAAAGAGCCAACTTGCACACTGCCGCTGAACAAAATTCAAAAGCAATCAGATCGAGTTGATATATATGCTCCTTAGATAATCATGACCATTTGAAATCGTTAATGTTCCAAAAGTGTCTAAGAAAAGAGAAAAAAAGAAAGTACCACATCATTTCTAGTGAAACCAACCTTTCTCATGCAGAGGCCCGTTGGCAACGGCCCTGAATGAATGTGACCTTGATCCGGAACGTCACATACCGGTACCTGCGACCAACTAAATCTTCAGCTCTTATAATATACGCACGGCCGTACAAATGTGCTGCTATTCACTTGAGCTGTCATGTTTGTAGTTCGCGAACGAGGGGCCCAGGGACTCAGGCTGCCTGGACCTATTAAGGTGCTTAACTGGAGAAAGAAAATTAATCCTTGTTGGTAAACCAACGAACACGTGTTGACCCATGTGAGTATGTATGACCTCTGGTACCTGTCTGGTACCTTGTCAATTTGGCTTCATGCAATGTATGAGTGGCAGATAGTATTTAGTCGCCTTTCTTCAAAATTTTTAATTTCTAATTCTTTTAAGTTTTTTCACTTTGCTAACATTGTAACATTATGGTTTTGTACTATGGTACCTACATTGTAATGATTAGACAGCTGTCGTAGCCAAATGTAGCCTTAGTTGTGTCCATGTAACATCAGAATGGTGTGGTAAGGTTCCTACTGATTCCTGCGAGAGAAAAAGTACATTTGTTTCGTACCCCGGGTTTCGTACTCATAAGTTAATTGTCGAAAATGTAAAACATGAATAGCCATAATATATATCGTCAGTTGTGATGGATGCCTCGCTGAATGTTTTTCACAGCCAGGGCATTGCGCAATTCTGACTTCGCTGCTTGAAACAGGTGCAAGCACTTTAATCCTACGGTCGTACGGCCTTGGTTGGTCTCTTTATTGAACAAAAGGTTCACAGAAAAGTAAATGAGCTATGATTAACAACGGGGGCACTGAATGGGGTGTTGTGTTGTTATTTTGTATTATTTTAAGCAAACATAGAGATTCAGTCATTATTCATATTCGTTATTATTCCATCGACAATTATTTATTAACAGACACTGAATATGAGATTGTACTATATTATATAAAATACGAATGTTATTTGTATATCTGTAAAATATATGAGTCGACTGGACGACGACACTGCAAAACGCAGAGCGTGTAAAGCAATGCCTCGGTCGAACAAAAATTTAGAAAAAGAACAAAAGTTAAAGTAAGGAGAAATAAAACATGGGAATTGCTATACCAAAAAGATATTTATTCCAAGAGAAGGTAATTGTTTCGATTGGTGATGAAGACTGCTTTATTTCAGAATCAAATCTACATTCTAAAGAAAGGTTATAGAAACACCAATGGAATGGATTGTGCGAACTATGGATACAATATGTATGCACGCAACCTATAGCTAGCTAAATAAAGTCATGAGACAGGGGACACAGAATACAGTATAGGACCGGAAAGGTGGGGGAAGCCATGATAATTAAAGGAAAAATACGGAAAGTGACCATAGTGCCACGGTAAAGATCACAAAAACCAAAACTCAAATTTGCTGCCCTGGTAAGAACTGACGAGAATTGTATGATTTTTTTTAACAATGGAGTAAAGAGGGTACTTTTAATACCTGACATCTTGACCTTTCCAAAGTAGTGTCCCTGTGTTTTATGTATTCTATGCCTAGTTTTATGTTTGTAGGATTATTATTAAAATTCGCAGCATGAGGAGTGTGCTATGAAGATATGATCATTTCTTTGAAAAAAAGATTCAAGGTAGCCTGGAGGAAGGTAAATTGCGATTATTTGTTACATAAAAGATACCCAGTTGGAAAATAATGAATTATCAGGAAGTTTTTTAAACATGTTCATAGAGTAGAAGAATGGGTCTGTGTGAACCAGTCCAAATTGGTACGTATGAATCGCCTTTTGTAACAGAAATAAAGTTGAAATGCGAATGAGTTTTGTCGCCCAGGCAATTGCACAGTAACTTACATAGGGGAGAAAAAAGCGAAGTGGCATAACTAAAATATACGTAACAATCGTGCATTTTAGGGATTATAAAAGCAAGGGGATGTGTATGATAAGTAGAGTAATATAACTTAAAAATTGGATCATTGGCCACTTCACCTTTTTACCCCTGATGGGTTTGGCAGCCATTTTCAAAATGGCCGCCAAAAGATGCTTTTGATTGTTTATCCACATGCTACACTTTTAAAATACCGGTGACATGATGCCTAAATGTTTATGTTTAATGGTCTGAAAAATTTAGAGGACAATTTAAACTGGACAAACAATGGTTTATGGAGATAATCGATAAGTTTAATCAAAACATTTCATCTTTCAAAATGGCAGCCAAAAGCCATTGTATTTGGTTATTAAAGATAACATTACGATCATGTAAAAAACTACTTCCAACTAATATTGTGGTCTTGCTAAAGGTAAACCGTGTGAAATAAACCGCATATCTGCATGTGTAGCCCATAACAGCTATTTTTTAAATTTGCAACCAATTTCAGGGTGGCAGGCGTTTTGAATTCAACAAACACCTAAAAGAGGGGAGGACACACTTTTACACTATAAATTGGGTTTTCTTGTTCATATCTTTGAAGTAAAGAATATATTGAAGTGATTTTGATCTAATTTCAAAGCGAATGACGAGGAATAGTATCTGTATTGAAGTTGGTTAAGCGATCTGATTACCAACAGAATTATGACAACTCCATTCAGTAAGGAGAGGGGGATGGGGAGCGGCTCGCCTGTACAAACTCTATGGAGCTTGCAGCTCCGTTTACAAAAAATGTTCACAACTTTGTCAAAAATGGGTAGATTTATTATTTTGGTATCAAAAGAAAGCTATAATCTTTCGAGGAACACTTATGATAAAATCATATTATATCAATGTCCTGAGAAAGTGGATTGAACTTTTGACCGTGAGGATAAAACATTTCCATGTAACTGTAAGTAATACCAAAAACAGCCAAAACGTTCTCCAAATTGTCTGAGCAGTATTTATCTTACTATACGTCACGAGGAATTCAAATATGCCAGTATTTCTGTTTTTGAGGTATGGTTTAAAAATGTGTTGCGTGGAAATGATCGGAACTTTTGTTGACAAATTTGGTCTCACCCTGTATTAAAAAGGTTACCAGATAATGGAATTTAAGTTGTACATCAGTGATAGTGACACTGTTCCTAGTCCAAAGAAAATGATCTGCAATTGAAGTTCAGTGATACATTTCATTCTGAGATTAGAAGATTAGTTGAATTGATATTGTTCACTTTGTATTATCTAAAGGTCAGCCTGGACTTAAAATGCTATGTAGGAGTGAGCTTCTTATGGCCCAGCTTTTAAAATGTATATTTTGCTGTAATAAGATGATTACTTTGAGTTGGCACAATAGGAAATTGAAGTAGTTTGTGACCAAATTAATGTGTGATGCAAGTCTGCGAGTGGTTAAAAACGCATGGCCATGATATTCTTAAATATCCTACACGAACATTAATTTGCCAAAAATAGGACGAACAAATTCTTCCGTCTATTTGGCATATCCACAAGTCATACCTGTTCGTTCGTTCGTGCGTGGCAGTCCAACCTCACAGAATGGAAGATACGTCTTAACCAGCTGATAGTTTCATCAACCGGGTTGATCAGGCCTGGAATCTCCTCTTGCGGACTTGTAGACCTCACACATAGTCATCAATGATGTGGCTAATGGTTGTGGCTCTTCCACAATGCAGTTGGTGAAATTTCTACTCGATCTTGTGAAGGAGTTATTTGTACGACCAACGCCAGTTCTGAGTTGAGGTTGACCCAAGCTTTTTCATATCAAAGTCACATCATTGGGCTTCTTAGATGGGCTGTCCACAACCTGATTTAGGTTCAAAGTAGGGATGACCATTGCTCATACCATCTGTCATTGATCCCGGATGATCGATAGGGATACTGTGACGCAGGTCATGGATGGGTAGACAAGTGGTTCCGTTGGAATTCTTGATCCTCAGAGGGTTGGTTGGTGGGGGATAATAAGGCTACCGTTCATCACATTTATTGGCGAGCTTGATAGTCTGAAGGTTCCTCCTAGGTTTGAAGAGTATGCCAGGACAGAATGGAAGAGTATTCTACAGGGTAGCATCATTTGCTTCATTCGAACGAACATCAATCTTGTGATGATGTACAGCGCATTCAGCAGTGGAGTATTCCAAGGCAACAGTTGATGTATGCTAAGGTGTCAAAAGATGCACCACCATCCCAGTTCCTGCGAGCCTTCTGAGGAGGTTGAAACGAGACTGCGTCTTGGCAGGGACTGTCTGGTTGTGGATGAAAGTAAGGCTGCAGCCCATTGTAACGCATAGGTACTTCGGTGTTGGATCGTGTGACAAGTTTTTCTCATCTAGAGTGATATTAAGTTCTCTTTTTGCGCATCGATTTGCAAGGTGGCAAAACAGACTGACGGTCTTGGGTTTTTTTGCTGATTTCAAGTGCATCGGTTGGAAGAACGGAACGTAGTTAGAGAATTGGATTAGAGTGATGAGGTCTTTCTGCAACACTATTTCTAAGGACTCAAAGGATCAGCCACGCATTCCACAGTTGCCGTATCGTCGCGTAGAGTACTGCGAGCAATCTCCCTTTGGCACATCGAGACGTAGATGTTGAAAAGACTGGGTGCAAGGACAGAACCTTGCGGGGACCACCATTCAGAAGTTTGGCCTTTCTAATGCGTTTGCCCATTTGCTGTCTCCAGGGAACGAAAATCTGTCTTGGCTGCAGCATAATGAAACTTGACAGGCTTGACCATGAGAAAGATTTTGAGTAGCTTGAGGTAGAGCCTCGTGCAAGATTGTATCGTACGCAGCAGTTAGGTTATGAAGGACTGCTCCAAACTTCTGCTCTTTGGAAGGCGGTCTCGATGTCATTAAATCGTCTTGCATTTGATCAGTTGTTGATTTACTCTTCGAAATCCAGTTGGGCTGCGGGGTAAATGTGCACCTAGACCTTACATGATCCTTCAGAGTATCAGTCGCTCAAGAAGCGGTATAGATGTGAGGTGAATAGTAGAGGAGATGGGTTGTAAAGCTTGGGCTATTTGCTGTTTGCTTGGGCTCCGGATTGCAATGACCGTTGAAGTCTTCCTCTGGAGGGAAAGGGACGTTCCCATGCAAGTAGAAAGGAAGAGTTGGGAGCCATCGCACAGCTTCAGGTGCCAAATTCTTCAAGAATTCTGTTATGGATGTGTCATTGCCAGGACGCTTTCCCATTCTTGAGACTTTAAGCTTCGGTGATCTCATAGTAGTCGTAGGTAGAAGGTTGGGACATTGGGGCTTGACGTGGAGAGGTTGGTAGAAGCTGTTTAATCTTCTTTGAATTAACATCCGAGAGTGGGCTTTCGCTGTGGAGTGTGGTCTTGACACTTTCCATGTTGACAAGTACTGAAGCGAGGAGTTTGCAGAGACAGGACAATGCTTAGCTGGACAGGCTACGCCCGGTGAGCTTGTCGATGGTGTTCCAGGCGTTGCGGCTTGAGTGGGGTAAAGTTGTATTGGATATCTCCTCCTCCCTTCTGGTGCGGCTCTTTTGGCCAAGCAGATACAGTAGCTGGTTGCCCGTGGCGATTTTCAGTATCGCAGTTGGTATTACAATACAATTTGTAAAACTCGTCGCATTGCTTGTCCCAACAGGGGGTGTAGGTGATTCTCTGTCTCTTGGAATTGAATGTTTTTTAGCTGCTTGGTGGAGGCACATGGAGCAGAAGTCAGAATATGCTCGTGGATGTTAGATGAAGCCGGGGTTGGCCCGCGTGGATGACAGTTCGCGGGTGAGTGTTTGAAACTTGGACCGTTGGCTTTCCTGAATTCAATCTATTTCTGTAGAGGCTGGAGATTGTGACCGTGAGTGTCACTGGGGACCAGGATAGGGCAATGACTTGATCTAGGAAATCTAGGAGGACCGTTCTGGAACAGCGAGATCGAATGTCGCTGGTGACTGTTGCCAGGGGCGGGACAGGTCCATGTCCATGACTGCCTGAATAGAAAGTAGGGGGATCCTTACTATCAAGAAGAAAGTAGGTGGAGGTCTTGGGCTTCAATCCATTTAAGAGCCGCTTTGCCATCTTGTCAATGTGGAGTATCCCCATGCTGATTTCTAGCTGAAGATGTAAGATGATGTCACGATTAGCATGGGTGAGACCCCCAACGTTCAGCTGCAGGAAGTAACAAAGTTCCTCTGTGAGTAGTTCAGCCGCCTAGAATTGAAGGTGGGTCTTCAAGATGTTCAATGTGGATTGTTTTAAAACACGAGGTTTGGACTTAAGTGTTGAATCGTTGCCACAAACAGTGATTGTGCATACACGACCCATATGTGACATAACAGGGCCGCCGCTGATACCTTGTGATACCTTGTTATAACGAAGAAATGAAAATGAAACTCAGTAATAATTCATGTTTTATTGAATTTCACAGTATCGCGAATTCACATGTCTTGCCTCAGGAAGGTAGTGTCAATATGCCCCTATCTGCTTTTCGGATAGAATGATTACATTCAAAGTGACCATAATCCAGAACTAGTACTAAAATTATCATGTGATTACCATAGTGTGCGCCACAGCAAGCCTGATTATGACTTATAGAACTTGTTTTGTATCATAATCCACAAACAAGATGTGTGAAAAGATTTCACGCATGGCAATGATCACGCCACTCTGGGGATGTGATTCTGAATACAGTGTGAAATTGAATCCAGGACAAACACCAGTAATCGCCTTCGATCAGCCACAGTATAGCAAAGCAAATCGTGGGAAATGGTCAGAACATTATGGAGAAAACACAATTTGTTATCCTGTCCTCATGAGGTTCTCCATATTGAGATGGGCCGCTCTTAAGGACTCTTGAGATTTGTTACGGGTAGTGGGATTGGTGCAAGCACTGATAGACCTTGTGCAATGCCCACGGGTCTAGGGGATCAGCAGTGACCTCTATTAGATACAATTTGAGATGATGATCGGGGGATTATTGTTACTGTTTTAATAGTAAGTGCATACGAAACATAGTTCAGAATTGACACGGAAGCCTTGAATTCCAGCGGCACAATCTGGGATTCTGGAACAATGCTCTAGTTCTTGATGGATCAGTCATCTTCTAGATGCTAAGGTCTGCTGCCTGCTAAGACATTTATTCAAATTTCGTAAAGGTCTCAGGTGCGGATCGGTATGCATAGGTATATATCCATTAAAATCCCTCTAAATGACATGTTTTGCGGTTTGCCACTTTTAAAAAGCACGAGGAGTCCCGGCCTTTCTGTTACTGGGAAAGTGCTATCGATCAACATCGTTGATTAAAAAACAACAGATCACTTGTATCATTGAAGGTGAATGTGTTTGAGCAAACTCTATTGGAAGATGCTGTCTCCCTCTTCTCATCTCTCAAAAAGAGGCTGATAGCCACATGATGTCGCATTGTAGACCATGCTGCACATCATAACCTAACAAAATACTAGCGTTCATACAGACAGTAGACATCAGTTGTTGTCTTAGCTAGTACAATTACTAATAGATCCAGAACTGAAAACTGTGACTAGCATTGGAACGGGGACGATGTTTTGATACTTGGTAGCTAATATAATATCACGCGGCCTTTGGCCCAATAAAGCGCGTGTGACAAATCTAATAACGCATTTAACAAATAAACACATAGAAATTGCCAGGTGAATAAAGTGGCTATGTTATTCATTACTTGGCGAGGATTCCCGATTGTACAAAATTATTCTGATGTATAAGTGATATACGAGTTGTACACAATATATTGGTATAATGTATGACCGTCAAACTACATTCGGCAAAATAGTCGAGATGCTTTAATCGGTATCCACGCAGGACATTGAGGATTTCCTTAATTGCTTGTTTAAGAAAAAATTCAGGGATTCTGTATTACCATGCAATTATCAGTGTAGCCAAAGGGAGATTCGGTATGGGAACTTAGTTTGAGATCATCCCGGAATGAGCTTTGTGCGAGTTTATGATTATCATCAAATTTGAAATTAAGATTGCAAAGACATGGCAAAGGCTTCAAAATTACGTACAGCGCCTTTAATATCACGAAAATAATGAACCTAATTATTAAATTAATAGACAACAATGTAGCAGATATCTAGAAGGTTTTATGGTAGTATAGAGAGTAGTAAAAAGTGGGTGTTCCCTATATACAAAATATGTCTTAAAATGGTCACATTCGGACGGCCATCTTGGAAAAGGGCCGACAGGGACACATACTGCAATGGCCTGTGATTGGAACAACATTGTAACATGCATTTAGCATTATTTTCTTGCCTGCATAGACATAAGTAAAAGGCAGGTGTTGAATATTAGCAACATTTGCCTTAAATGGTCATTTTGGCGGCAAAGTCTTGGAAAATTGCCGACGGGACACATATTGCAATATTCCGTGATTGGACAAACATTGTAACAGGCATTCGCACGTTCTGATTGCTAGTATAGGGCATAGTAAAAAGGCCGGTGTGAAGTTTTAGCAAAATATGTCCTAACTGGTCATTTGGCGCCATCTTGGAAAATGGCTGACGGGGACACATATTACAATGGCCTGTGTGAGTGGGGACAAACCATGGGTAACATGCATTCGCACATTTTATGCCCTAGTATAGGCATAAGTAAAAGGCAAGTGTTGAAAATTACAAAAATATGCCTAAAAAATGTCATTTTGGCTGGCATCTTGGCAAATGGCGGAGCGGGTTGCAAATTGCGATGGCTCATGATCTTGATCTGTTCGTACTCTTTTTCTCTACATCTGTGCCAAATTCATGCTTTATTCACAAAATGCACGATAGTTTAGCTATGCCGCCTCGCTAAAGTATTTATATAGGGGTTCACAAGGGAATTTAGGGTAAATAAGGATGACTTTACGGTTATGCCATTTTATTGGAAACAAAATTTAGAGAGGTGGCGCTGTGTGGGAGGAGTGCCCAAGGATTGTTGTCATAAGTACGCAAGGAAGTTAGTGATGTTTACCTCACTGATTTTTATTATTATCGTCTCAATATCGGGTCTAGTACTGTTGTTTATTTGGAAATCAAGAATTAAGAGGCAGTTTATTAAACTTTGAACAAGATTGAGATGACTCGTAGATAATCGAAGTAATTATTACCGTGGGTGTGAGTGTAACAGGGTCTTCGTGTGAGAAAAGAATGTTAGTATCATCAGCAAAGAGGATATAGTGAGGAATGGTGGATGGACAAGGAGGAAGATCATTAATGTATAGTAAGATGCGAAGAGGACCTTACTATGGCGCCTTGAGGGACGCCACAGAGTACGGATATGATTTGCCATTATATGTAACAAATTTTGTTCTATTAGAATAGTGGGTGGATATAAATTGATTGGCAAAGAACCCTTATGGCGTACATCATGATTAAGTTTGTTAACCAGATGATGTGGTTCAGTGTGTCGACCTCTTGGATTAATAGCAAAAAAAATAATGCGTATTATTCTTATGACACTGTAGAAATCATTGTGGACAACATCGGTGTCCTTTGGGGGCGGAACGGGCGCAATGCATTTTATAATGTATTCCGCTACAAACTAGAAGTCGTACAGAATCATGTGCTTTGACTACAGGACGGTTTGCCGTTTTAGCGTACGAACTTATCGGCACTTATATCGTGTAGAGAAAGAGGCAAGCGACGAAAAGTGTCTCATGCAAGGGCACAAAACGCAGGCCGCAGTGGGTCTCAACAGACAACCTTCCGATCCCGCTTCCGATCTGAGTTAAAGGCTGACTCGGAGATTTCCCGATGAGGGGGCGCACTCAATTTTCAAACAAATCGTGTTTTTTGCATATACATAATGCTTGTCCATATACCAATCACTGTGGGAAATAACTAAGCTAAAATCGAAGTCCTTCATATAGAAAACCACAACTTTGTTATAAAATTCCGGATCCAGAATTTTCGTTGTACACGGTATCCTATGGCACTGTTATACTGTGCATAAATGTTTACTGCATGAAAACGAAAATTCAGATTTATCTCTAACTTTGGAATTAAGCATTTTAGGTGTCTATCTTTTGTTCTAGATGACTATTTTTAATCACTATACACAAAAAATATATATATTTCAAAATCTCTGAGTCAGCCTTTAAGTGCTTTATCCATCACACCAAACGTGATTGTTATTCTTACAACATTCACATCAGCTCATGTATGATAAATAAATAAAAGTGTTTAGCGAAAGCTTTTCACATATACCAAAGTGCCATCAGTGACTCGTTAGAGTATAGAGCCAAGAAGCAAATGATGTACCTCTTTGCATCAATCAGCAAATTATTTGCATATGGAAGTCTCTTTTTAACACACTGTTCACGAAATAGTTCACCTGTCTAGACGAGAATCTATATTTTTGAACCAATTGTTTCAATTGATTCAAAACCGCCAAGTAAAAAAGAGGCCGATGTCGTTCTACGCTCTTTAATAACCTTTTTGCTATGATATGACTTTAAAATTTGCAAACGTGATGAACAGGCTCACCCCTGCCGATCCTGAAAGACATCAACTTTTCATTTTCCGTAACTTTATGTTGTGGGGGATGGTTTAAATTACTAGCGAGGTAATCTATAATTTATTACTTACTGGGGAGGTTAATGCTTGCAAGTTACTTTTCAACTCACAACCACGCTATACTTACCCGTATGTTGGCGAGTAATATACTCGCCAACTAGTACCTAGCGAGGTAGGCTTAAAGGAGAACCCGTTATACCAATATAACTATATAAAATAAATTATTGACTACCTATCGAGTGGTTTCATCTGAAAAACAGATTATATTTGACCAGAACACTGGATTAAACAATCTAGTCTGACCATGTGCTATTTAAAATCGCGCCAGTGTATAGCGTGTTAATGCGATATCGCGGGCACGTTTACGTCATACATGCCATAGGCAAATACACTTTATAACAGCATCACATGTGAGGTGTATGACGCTCCTGTGCCGATCGTATCGCATAACACGTATCTAATCCCACCTGCACAGCGCGAATTTTAAAATAGGCATTTTCATACCAAATTTTTTATTCATTTTGTATGGTTAGTAGATTCTGTTTCGATGAACCACTCGATATGTAGGCACAATTATTTTACCAAGTAATTGTATCAATATTATTTTGTTATACGGTTTCTCCTTTTATGGAATAGAACAGTGCCCGATTTGATGCACTGGGCGTTTAGATATTGTCGCCCCCCCCCCGCCCTCTCCGCTCCTCAGATTTTTGAAACGACGGTAAAAGTAGTGTTGCAGGCAAACTCTCATTTGCCGACATAATTTGTAAAAAAAAATCCGATCGCTTGCCGGGTAACCTATATTTATAGGGCGCGCAGAGCGAGCCAGACCTTTCTTTTTTTGAACATGGTTTTTTTTCGGCATATGGACAATTTTGTCGGCAACACATACTCAACAACGCAGCCCCCACCCCCCCCCCCCCATAAAATGGTCGTGGAATGCCCCTGTTTGAACACAATGTCAACGTTAATTAACCTCTCACTTCCGATCGATTCTTATTGTGATGACCAATGCAGAGTATGTCGATATTTGTACAGTAAAAGAAATTGTTAATAGATCTAATAAAAAAGATCGGTTGTAAAGTGTAATTTCCTTTTAGCTATCTGCATTTATCACTATGTGAAAGGGTATTTGCGTAAAAAAATATCGAGTACATAAAATAAATACAATATACGCTAATCTTTCATTTTATTTTTGAAAATATTTTGAAAGTACATGTGTAGTAGTATGGTTATTTCCATTAATCATTGATACATCAATATATTACTTCATAATATATATTAAAAAATCTTATAAGGAATAACATGCCTAAGGGAGATTCGTGAAGCTGGGTCTGTCCTGTTTCAAGCGCATTCTGAAAACACCTTATTCCCATGTTGAGTTTGTTGTTTTTGATTGGATGCTGTTGCCCTTTAGGTCTATTATGTTCTCTTCTTTGGTAAAAGCGACTTGTGTTCTCTTTTTAGAGCTCTTATAAATGCTTGTATAGATAGATAGCATATTACAATTAACAAAATTTATGGAAGGATATAATCACAGACGCATATTCAATATTTACCAAGAAATGTTTCAGGAGCGCCAAATGTTCATCCTCAGTTTTGTTCCATGTGCTAATTGAGGTATACTGTCATACAACAATATGTTCCTCCTCCTCTTCCTCCTCCTGCGTTAACTTTTCTGGGTATGAGCATCGCAATGCAAAAACAAAAAATTATTCCCTTCTCTAATCATGTATTCATTGCCTTCTCACGTAAGCAACACATTACAAACTTCATAAAAACACTTGGAAACGTTTTTTCCAAAGTTGAATTGTAATATATGGCATGATTCACAATTGTATTTTTGTTTTTCTTCTCTGCTTTACTTCATGGGCAAATTACTTACTAAGTTCTTAATGAAATAACGCTATCTACGAACAATTTCATTATTATTATTGTATTAAATTTATGACATTTTAATCAAGGGTATACTCAAAATGTGCTTAAGAAATATTGATGAAAACAGGCGATAAATGAGCGCTGTTGAACGCACTTTGAACACATAGGAAAAACATCAATCTCTAATGAAAATCCAGGCCTTGGCGATAACTCTCCTCTGTGAAGATTGCAATACGAATCAGATCCACCCCCCCCCCATTTGAAGGTCAAATCGTTTAGGCTTATCGCTGTATGCATATTGCATGAGGCAAACGTGACTGCCCGCGAAACATTGGCTCAGATTGCATTACTGTCTTCGTCCAAATCAATTTTTAAGTGTGGAAAGTTCTTAGATTTTATAAGATTTCTTATAAAAGTATTATATTTTTAAAATATGCCTTGGGATACCTTAGCTATTTTGACGCTTGCAGTTATGTGTATATAAGTTCCGTCCATAATCGAAAGCTCCGATTAAAAATAGCTGCAATTGTGCAATGTGTGACACCAATCCTCAAGAGTAACCTTCGTTATAGCTTTTAATTTGTTTTCATTATAGCCAAATGGGCATTGCGATATTTATGCGGCTGGAAAGCTTGAACATTTCGTTAGGCGATTATTAGAATTACCAGGAAATGGTGTTTGATACTGATCGTATCCAGGTAATACATTAGATAGGTTTAAATTTCCGTGTGTGAAAGCCGTACTTGTACGGGTGACTTAATTTTGACGTCGTTCAAGCGAGCTGATTGGTCACATACGGGTACGTGACGACATATTAACGTCACACGAACAAGACCAGTGAGTACCACAAGGATCTGTACTGGCTCCCATGCTTATATATCAGCGATTTACCTCAATCAACATCTATACTCTGTAAACCTAGAAGTACAAAGTAATCAATAAACTCTCACACAAGTCTCACAAGGAATGCCTAGTATTTGTCGACTTATATGACCAGTATTTTGTATATCAGTGGAAGAGATTTGTTTTGTTCTTGCATCATGCGCTGTGTCTTAATGGCGCGCGATTCAGACTGCGTCGAATGCTTCGCAGCGAATCGATTAATTTACTTCGTACTTCAAAGTTTAAGCAGTATAGACTATATGGCTACGCCGACGAACTTGCCCTTCTTCACTCGGACAGAAATCGAAGCTGGACAGAAGTACACTTACTGCAGATATGGTCCTACTTGCATAGGTCAACAACACTACTGTACCTTTTATTGATCTTTTTGTACTTAACAAAACTACTAAAGTGTAATAAATTGTTTAAATCATTAAACCATGTTTCATTGTTAAATTCTAGTATTTTTCAAAGCAAAAGCAAGGTGTAAGGCCTATTCTACCAGTAGTGAAAGGTGTAATCTTTGTTTGGTACAGTGAAATATAATCAGCTCTCGTACCGTACCTTTAAGGTAATGGTCTACCATAAAAATTTATTTTTTTTATTAATGGTCCCAGAGACTTCATATTTGGATATGTTGACACTTGTGACGAAACTAGACGATTGCCAAACTGAACAAAAAATTCCAAGGTAATCTCATTTGCATAATAATGGCGGCCATCTTGGATTTTTTTTAGTGTTTTTTGTAACCAGAAATAAGCCTGACACATGAATTTTGGGATACATAGCCGTTTTCCAAATTTGTGTCCTCATTTGCATATTTAGAGGGCAAAAAACTCCCGAAAAACGTGGATTTTTCACAAAAAAAAATTTGATTTTTTTTTGCGAAAAAAATGGTTGTAATTTTCAATATAATAAAAAAAAATTGAAAAAAAGGCTATGTTATCCCTAAATTTATGTATAGGGCTATTTTCATTCCAAACTACAGCTTCATACATGCTTCGGTTTTTGAGATATGATACCGGGATAATTTGAAATGGACATTTTGAGAAAACAGCATTTGAAGTCTAGAAACACTGTTTTTAATTATTATGCAAATTAGGTTCAGGGTCAACATTCTAAAACTGTATTTAAAATTGCAATTTTAATTTCCCCAATTTTTGGTGGTATTTGCGTGGCAAAATCTGCTTTATTTTTGAAGTTATGATTTTTTTACTAAATAAAACGTTAAAAATAGCCGCTTGAAAAACAATAAAATACATAAGATATTAAAAATATAATTTACCAGAATTGCGTTGGATTTCTGCCTTTGATTGACCATAACTTTGGAACCGCTGCTCCGATTTTTGTGAAATAAAAACCAACAGAAAGATAAAATCTAGCTGATTTTTGTAGGTATAACATCTAAAGACCCCCAATAGAGTAACTACTAGGTAGACCATTACCTTAATAGGAACGTGATGACAACATCACATTGAACTTTTGTAATAATCTTATAAAATCTCTATTAATCGTCTTAATTAACAATATAGTAATTTAGTGTACAACCCATGGGACATTTTCATTCTAAAATTGGCCGACAGCCAAATGACGATAATAATAGCTCAGGGCAATATTTACAATGGATTAATACTCTTCTAATATTCTTGCAAATACTATTTGGATATGACCTATATAGTATGCATATTTCACAAAATGCCAAGTTTGACGTGGTTGAACTTGAAGTGCGCCCACCCGAAAAGGGCAAATCATTTTACAAGTCCAAACATTGATATTGTAAATATTGAACTGACCATCCAATACGTTACGATATTGGATAGGAAATATAATAAATCCTATAGGTTCTCTATTTTATTCTCATTCTTCAAATATGTTTCTTATTTCGATTATTATAATTTAAAAACAATAACAATGAATACTGCAAATATAAGCCAATCCATAGCTGAGTGAATCGCGTTAGCGTACAACCTCTACAACGGAACCAATGACTGGACGCCCTTTATTTCTTAATTCATTTTCACAAAGAAAAGGGTGAAAACCCAAGACTGTCCAAATTTTGGAGTAGAATTCTACAAGCCATTGGCTTGTAGAATTCTACTCCAAAATTTGGACAGTCTTGGGCAAACAGGAAAACTATGTGTTGAATTCATGTCATGTATATCATCAAAAAGGCCGAGACAATTATTCGAAATGCTTTTGTACGCTACAAATGCAAATTGAATATACAATAATTACAATCCATAATGATGTAGATTGTAGGGAGTTATCCCATTTGGTTTGTTAACTAATAATAACGATAATTTCATGAAGATAGACATACATTCCAATATGTTTCGTGTATGTAACAAATTCAGACGGAGATAGCATAACGGAATGTATGGCCCTTTATTTGGTTCATATGATACTGCTACATATCTTTTTGACGTCATCAAACTAAGCCATTACTGTGGATATTTTAATTCACTAGAATTGTTTTCATAAAAGAAGTATGGAAGAGTCAAATTATCTATAATTAAGTATTAACAATTGAATCACGGCCTTCATTTTATCTCGTGTGCACAGACTGATTCACTGCATGCTATCGTCATGGACATTTTGACCGACCGAGTCTTATACTGATTCATCTGATATTGACCCCCGTACCCATTCCTTGCCGAGGTGAAAAATTCAGTGAGGCGCAGGGACGTCTGTTAATCATGTTATTGTGAGGATGTTTAAGTGCCTGAAATACACTATTGTGCGTTTCCATACATGAATGAATTGTATTTAGTGGCAGGTGATTGGGGTGTCCTCCAAGGGTGTGGCCCGTGCACATTGAATTCTTCATTTTCCCTCTTCCGACTATTTGAATAGGTCAAAACTCCAGGGGGACAACCGTATCAACGCGAATCCGACTATCGTAAACTTTCTTTTTGCGTACGTTAAATGAACAATAGTACGTAATTCTGGTTGAATGGGGATCAATGATTACATTTATTTAGGAGCCGAGTTATTTGGAAAGCTTTACGTCATTTTCCAAGCGAAATAAAGTCCCAGTACTAGATTTTCATTCTTGTTTCTTACCATGCACTTCCGTAACAGAATTAGAGGCAATATAACAATCCAATTTTAATCCTTTGAGCTCGGCACCGACTATAGTCGCTCAAAGATATATTTGTCAAGTTTTTTTTAATCAAAATTATTTCTTTTCATGCATATCAGAATCAGTTAGACTATTCATTTCAAGAGTCTACAGCCTAGTCTCCTATCGGTGGATGGCTTGCCAAATGACCCTACAAACTTTGGGAAGCCATCCCAAACCACTGCCTTTGTGTATAACTAATACAGACTTCCCAGTGTCGAAAGTGTTAGGCTAGTTTCATACGCGTCAGACGTCTGCAGACGTACCTTTCTAACATGCTTTTTTTTCCGCATATCAAGCCTGTTCAAGAGCACAAAGAGCCGTTCAAAATACTAGCGTTGGCCGACGGTCTTCATAACGTTATGACCTACTGTAGAAAAAAAGACGGGCCCATCCCACATTTGCCATATTATTTCAAATGATTTCAAATTTAAACTACAATTTTATGATTGTTTTATGTGCTATACATTACCCAGAAAACAGTTCAACCAACAGGGTTGCGTGTGATATAAAGTGTGGTTTCTTGTAGTGAACAATCTGCAAGTAAAGCATAGAGCAAGCGTGAGGCTATAAATGATGTCTTGTTACGGCTTGCTCTCTGAGGACATTTCGAGTTTTGCTGCACACAACAAATGGCGGTTTATTTACAGTTATGAATGATTTAGTCTTCGTGATCGCAGAGGTTTTAGTGCAAGCACACTTATGAAAGAGGTACAAAAATCAGATGCAACAATCATGGTGGCACCAGACTTTTTCTGGGGAACGGGGGAGGCAAAGTGAAATTTGGGGGGGGGGAGTGAAATTCTGGGGGGGACAAAGGTATCAACTATTGGAGATTTTTATCCAATTTTGGCCCAATCGCTGATGTTTCCCAAATTGGGATTTTGGGCCCAAATCGCCGATTTTGCCAAATTCCCTCATTTTTCCTTCGGCCCAGGGGGCCAAACTAGGGTATAACAAGCGAGGTTTAAGTTAAGTTCAATAGATGTTTTGTATTCAAGATGTATACTTACACTAATTTAACTGATCTGGCTTTGCAGTTTGCGTTCGTAGTTTTCTGTATCCTATTACTTTCTATCGACAAACTCTCCATTAACCAAGTTTCTCCATTTTTTCTGGGGGCGCTATTACTTTTTTCCTATTTTGTTTCTCTAATATAGTCTACAACTTTCGTGATTACTTTGTTTCCTATTAGGTTTACTTCCAGTGGTTGTTCCTCTGTTTTTAGTCTCTCTTGCCCCTTTGACCGAGCGTCCTCCATTACATTGTGTCTGTGTTAATATGCGTGGTTTTTTGTTTTGTGTCTCTATTGTTATTTTTGCGACATATACGATTTTTTGTTTGTTATCATAGAGACAACGTATTGGGTTTTATAAACGTTGTTCAGTATAAATCTATTTTGCATTCTATATCTATCCAGTGGGCAATTATACAGCCTATTATGTAGGATAGATGGTACTTCCGAGTGTTAATCGGTTTTGACAAGAACCACGCCCAATCTTTATACTCTACTATTGGTAGCCATAAACAAGGGAATGTACAATCTACATTTGTAAATGTTATTTCATGAGTTAAGGTGTATAATGCATAATGTATAAGCAATATGATCTGATGTGTCGTGGGAAAGGTCCCATTATCGGCTTCCACCATGCAGGGGTTAAAACCGAAAACCTCTTAAGTCGATATACTATTTATGCGATAGGAAATATGGAGCTTACGTTCTGAATTACACAAATGATTAAGGAAAATAAGAATGAACCAATATTACGTACTGATTGCGGCTAAGTAACAGTGGGAGTATCATCTCAATATTCAATATTCACACATTCATCATACCATTATCGTTCGACTTGTCCTGATTTACATGCAGACTTATATAGCGAACCAATTTACGGTGGTGATAATCGTGTTACATGCAAGTGTTTGACACCTCTAAATGATTCTATATCGGTAAATACAGGGATTAGGAATGGGGCATTTCAATGCAAATTATGGTAAAAATCATACAACTTTCATCATCTTGGTAAATTTCTCAGGCAACGACTATTGTGACTCACAATCACACAACCAAATCACCAATATGATATAATACAATTATTTTAAAGCATACCTCAATAGAAACGCAGGATGAAATAAATATTAAAAGTATAATCACTCTTTTCATTATGAATGCACGGGCTCGATGGAATGTTGTCACATGCTGATATTTAATTCTGTGGTTTTGTAGAATGTAGTTTTTTATTTGCTAGTTTGAAACGAATGTAATTAGTTTTGGTTACATTCAAGGATAACTTTTGGCCTTAAACCCTTGAATTGGAGTTGCGATTGAAAATGGTGATTTAGTATCACATGTTGGTATCATCTATCAAAAGGGTACATAGAAAAAGTATTTTGGAACTTTGAATGTCAGTGACTAGTCATGATAATTGATTTTAATTTGGGTGTTCAGTTGGTTCGAGTCCGGTCGAGCCTACCATTTTCAACTTATTAATTAATATTAAGTCTCAGTTGGTGCTATCATTCATATTATTGACACATTCCTTGCACAAAATGTAGCGAGTCATGTGAAGACGTGTATTCTGTTTACAAATAAGTATTGCAAATATGTTCTCTAACAAAAAGATAGACTAAAGATGTCCTCTGGCTAGATCGGGTTATACGTACACTCCCGTAACTGAGATTTTACAGGTATTTCATATAAATTGAATTCGAATTTTTATACCAATAGGCCAATATGGTATTGTAAAATTCATTCGTTGTATCGGTTAATAACTTTTACCTGTTCAGACATAAATGTTCATATTTTGCAGAGATGCAAAATTTCATGGAAAAACCATGGATTCCAGGGTTCTCCTTATACGCTTTTCCAGGGGTTTTCGCCAGTTTAAAGGTTTCTGAGTGATGCTAAGTGGCATCTTTATAAATTTATAAGCTTATCGTAGAAATTAACATGCGGTTTCCTTAATTGTAACAGTAAAATGTTGGCAATAGAATTGCCACGTGTCCTGTTGGTAAAATTCGTCTTTCTAAATGCAAAGCGGTAACTCATTCTTTCCTTTTAAAATGTAAAATAGCAGTGTATTATCACAAGAAAGGGACGAAAATCCACTTCCACAATTTATGCCCTTTTTAATTGTGTGTGTATGTGTGTGTGTGTATGTGTGTGTGGTGTGGGTGTGTGTGTGTGTGAAAAAGGCCTAAAGTTGCAGAAACTTTAAAATCTGAATATCTCAGTAACTGAAGGAGCTATAAATGTAAAAAACACTAAAAGTTTTATTTTCCAAGTATAATAAATTTATATAAAATCTAAATATTCATAGTTTTTCGATGTTCGCAAAAAGACTTGAGTATACTTTACATTTATTAACTTTATATGGCTCGTGCTCTTTTTAAAACTTGGTGCTTTTTACGTTGCCAACGTTTGTTTGGTAGATTGAATATACAAGAATTACAATCCATAATGATGTAGATTGTAGGGAGATTTCCTATTTTGTTTTTAAACTAATAATAACGATAATTTCATCAAGATATACGTATCACGAAGAGAGCATAACGGAATGTATGTATAACAAAGGTATACCCCTTTATTTGGTTCATATGATACTCCTCCATATCTTTTTGACGTCATCAACCAAGCCATTACTGTGGATATTTTCTATTATCAATTCACTAGAATTGTTTTCATAAAAGTATGGAAGAGTCAAACTTTCTATAATTAAGTATGAACAATTGAATGACGGCCTTCATTTTTATCTTGTGTACACAGACTGATTCACTGCATATTATATCGTCATGGACATTTTGAACAGCAACCGGTCTTAGTAAACTTTCTTTTTACGTACGTTAACGGAACAATAGTGAGTATTCATGGTTGAATGAGGATAAAATTGGCTTAAATTTATGTTACGGAGCCGAGTATAATTGGAAAGCTTTACGTCATTCTCCAACGCGAATTAAAGGTCCAGAAATAGATTTTTATTCTTGTTCTTTACCGTGTACTCCGTCCAGAATTAAGGCGATACAGAAATACATTTTATCCTTTGAGCTCGGCAACCGACTATAATCGCTCAAAGATTATTATTTGTCAAGTTATTTGTCAAAAAAGTAAGAATAATGCATTTAAATGAGTCCGAACAAGCCTAGTCTTTATCGGTGGTATGGCTTGCCAAATGACCTACAAACATTTAGGAAGCCATCTCCAAAGCCACTGACTTGTGTTATAACTAATACAGAATTTACCAATGTCGAAAGGGTTAAGCTAGTTTCATACTTCGTCAGACGTCTGCAGACGTTAGCCTTTCTAACATGTTTTTTTTTCGCACATGCAAAGCATGTTCAAAGAGCACAAAGCGTGTTCAGAAGACTAGCGTCGGCCGACGTCTTCCAATAAAGTATGAACCTACTTTTAGAAAAAGACGGGTCCATCCCCTTGCCAGATTATTTCAAAGAATTTTCCAAATTTAAACTACAATTTTAGTGAGTTGTTTTATAGACCAGTTAACATCCTACGTCACGTCTTTTGTTGCCTGCGAATCCATTCCTGCGAATAGTTATGGCCCATTGTATTAAAAATCTAACAGATACAATTGCCCAGTGTGTAACAGTCAGGCCGAACTATTTCAAGATACCAGGCCCTAACATGTTTACAAACATTGCTGTTAACTGGTCTATATGCTATACAATACACAGAAAACAGGTCATCTAAAACAGGGTTGTGTAGAGATAAAAAGTGTGGCTTTGTGTAGTGACAATCTGCAAGTAAAGCATAGAGCAAGCGTGAGCCTATAAAATGATGTCCTGCTTACGGACATTTTGAAGTTTGCTGAACACAACAAATGGCGGTTTATTTACAGTTATGATGATTTAGTCTATCGTGGTCATAGAAGTTTAGTGAAAAGCATCACTTATGAGAAAAAGAGGTAAAGAAATCAGATGCAACAATAAGCGAGGTTTAAGTTTCAATATCATGTTTGCATTCAAGATGTATACTTACACATATTTAACTCATATTTTTGCAGTTTGCGTTCGTATTTTTCTGTTACTGTCTATTACTTTCTATCCACAAACTCTCCATTACCAAGTTTCTTCATTTTTTGTTGGTGTCGCTATTACTTTTTTCCTAAATTTTGTTTCTCTATAGTCTATATTACTTTCGCGATTACTTCGTTTTTCTATTAAGTTTGCGTCCCCATTGGTTTATGCCTCTGTTTTTTAGTCTCTCTTGTCCCTTTGATTGTGTCTCTATTACTTTGCTTCGTTATTGTTTTGTGTCGCTATTGTTATTGCGACAAACGTTTTTTGTTTGTTATCATTAAGACAAAAACGTGTTGGGTTTTATACAAACGTTGTTCAGTATAAAATCTATTTTTCATTCTATATCTATCCAGGTCAATTTATAAAATTATGTCAATTACAGCTATTATGTAGGGAATAGGGATAGATGAGTAATTCCGATTTTTTAATCGGTTTTTTTTGGACAGGAGTCCAAGTCCAGTTTATATACATCTACATATTGTTAGCCACAACAAAGGAATGTACAATTACATTTGTAAATGTTATTTAATGAGTTTAGTGTATAATGCAAAATGTATGATCAATATGGATCTGAAGTGTCGTGGGAAAAATGGTCCATTATCGGCTTATACCATGCCGGGTTTTACGAAAACCTCTTAGTTAGATATGACTATTTATGCGATATGAAATATTAAGAATATAACGTCTGAATTAACAAACTGGATTAAGGAAATAATAAATGAACCAATATTAGTACGATTGCGGCTAAGTAACAGTGGGAGTATCCATTCATCATACCATTAATCGTCGACATGTCCATTGATTTACATGCAGACGTATATGCACCAATTTTACGGTGTTGAAAAAGTAACTTTTGCAAATGCGTGGTACATGCAGTGTTTGACACCTCTAAATGATTTCTATATATGTAAATAAAAGGGGGGTTTTAGGAAAATGGACATTTACAATTGCAAAATGTATGGTTAAAAATGATACAACTTTCATCATCTTGAGTAACGTTCCTTCAGGGAAACGAAAATCGTGATACAATACAAAGATAACCAATATGGTTACTGCAAATATTATAAAATCATATATCCAATAAAAAAAACGCAGCGGATAGGATTGGAAATAAAATATTAAAAGTATAAATCAACTCTGGTCATCATGATGTTAACACTCGATTAAAAGTGCTTTCCAATTCTTCATTATGCTTTTTATCCCATCTTAATTTCGAGACCGGCCTGTCTAAAGTACAGAGCATTGAAGAAAGGTTATAAATTCCCAGCTGGTCCGATTTGTGAAATCACATTCTAATGAAAGGTTAAAATTCAGTACAGATGAGAGTCTCCCAAACGGAGGGACCAAGTTTCATGACAATATCAACTTTAGGAAGGGGGAAATACCTTCGTTAAATATCCTTAAAGGGAGACATTTAAGACAGGACAGACATCGACGAGGACAGGAGAACACATAAGGTAAGAGCCATGCAAATATACAAGCAAGATCAGAAATAATATCAGGTATATTAAATCTTTTTTATTATATTTAGGTTTTAGAACTGGGTGTTTTATTTGATGTCAGGGCATATTAAGTTGTTCCAGAGCAGATCCAATAATAGATTCAGTTTCTGATTATGAGAGCGTCATTAAGGGGTTTGGTAATTGTGGCACTCCTGTATTTTTATATATTATTGAATTTCCCTTTTTTTTTTTTTTAACAAATAAACTCTTGAATGGTTTATTGATTTGATTATTCAAATGTTGAATTGAAATTGGAAAAGCTATCAAATGGTTGCAATTAAAACCATTGATGTTTAAGCAGCTGTATTTATATATACCAATTCCCCAGTTACGGTCTAAAGTAGATACATATCAGATGCTTTGTTTTTATTGGCGGCCATATGAATCTCTTAGTTAGGTGGTTAATGAATATATTTTATTGGTCCCATTTGGGTTGTTTTGACCTGGACAAGCAAAACAATTCAAATTTTGGTAATTAACATAGGAGTTTTTAGTTGTTTTGGTGGCCATTTTGACTTTTTGCGTTTCTTCGAAAATACTCAATGATTTTTTATCTGGCATCAAATAGGATCAGACTCAGCAGGAAACCTGGTCTAGAACGTTGAAAATAGTTATATTATCTATCTAATATATAGATATTATATAGATATATATATATATAGATATAGTAGAGATAGATATATTATATTGTGTCTGGTTCAATGATATAAATAGGAAAAATGTTACCTAAAAAACTATCAGCAAAATAACCCTAAGTGTGTACTTTTTCTTGCAGTTTAGTAGAACAAGTGTCATTTTTCTTGTTATGTGTTCGTTTTAAATGGTGTTCTTTTTTTCATTATATTGAGAATAGTGTCCGCAAGGGGGTATAATCCACGCAAAATTACCTTCCAATCTTCTCTTCAATCAATTGTTTTTTTATCATAGAAAAGGCCTACAGCAAACAATATGATAAATAATTATGTCCAATAATGCAGTACAGTGAAAAAAGTTGGCAGTAAAGTAAAGACGTTTATAATACATTATCGGGGAATTTCAAAAGAGTATATAACGGGGATAATACTAGTGGAAAATATACTTAAAATAGCACAGTAACCTTTCATGTCACATTATGCTGTGCCGTTAGGGGAATATTTTCACTGAAAAAAGTGAAAAACTGTATAATTCTCACCAAGTTGGTCCATGAGGGCCGGGTATATTTTAACTGATGAAAATTGCAGGCAGGTTGACGGCATTGATATTTAGGTACTAAATTGGGATTTAGCAGGTTTGCGAACTGTTTGTGGTAAAACCACTGCCGACTATCCGCTTATAAAATCAACTCATTTGGGCCCAAGTTTTACTCATCAATTCATTTAACTACCAAACAGACACCTCTACAGATTTTGGAAATGGTAGAAAAACGCTATTGCAGCAACTTTTTCAGCAACAAATGAGTTGGATTGAAGAAATTTTGAGAAAAAAATTTGAATAGTTTAGGTTTTGTTTTCAAATTGGCCGTTGCCTTCATCTCTTCGGTCAGCAGACCACAATTAAGTAGTTGTTTGCATGGGAAGAGTATACGTGGGTTTAAGGGGATTGTTGTGTTACAGAGATGGACTAGTATATTTAAGCTCGTCACCAATGCCGAGCCGGAGCAGGTAGTGCGATTTGGATTTGAAGCAAGGCTGGGCTAGGCTTGGCATGCAATGTTGATTTTGATGATCACGTACTGTGTAGTGTCGTGATTGTAAATAGGCGACTACTGTTCAAAGTAGTACAATACCCATGCATACCTGTGTTCTGTCAAACTGTCCTATATGCTCACACATCACTTACTGGGACTATCTACACGAGCGGATCATGTGCGCCGTGGCTTGCATGGTGTATTAAATACATAGGGGTATCGTGGTACTGCCACCTGCACGACCACAGAGCTACTCTGTCGGTCTTGAGTCCTTGAGGGTGACGTATACGTAATGACGTTGAATCTTGCATTGCTTTAGCATTCGATTGTGCTGCCTTGATTCATGTGCGTGTTTCAAGGGGGGAAATGCCAGACGTTGCTGTTTCTAGGGTTGCAAAACCTAACGAAGCCACAGTGACGTCCCTCAATTTGAGATCGAAATGATAGGGACCTGCGGATGGAACACGCTTCCTATCGCCGGTTTCGATTGCATCACACAGGGTCACGCCTAATAACGCGCGATTCCATTTCGCACTGACGTGCACGCACTTACGCGATAGATTTGATTTGTCGCAACGATCTGCTGTAATGGCATGAACATGTGCATCGTGCAGGCCAGTCCAACGCACGTTCACAAACATCTGGATTTGGAAGTACCACTACATGATGAGGATTACTGGTGCCCGTTTTGTTCAGATAGACCACGGGTTGTTTTCGGTCTTTCTTACATTTCCTTTTGTGAACATGAAATCTGGTGGGTCTGGACATTCAGTCTTCTCGCTGCATGCACACGATTTGACGGCAATCGGTTGCCCTGCGATTGAGCGTGACGCGGGGCTGTGACCGCAGCACTGATGGGATAGTTTTAGAAACAGCAGGGACTCGTCCGGGGGGATACCTTGGCGAGTCCGAGTCAATCAGACTTGGACTTCATTGCTCGGTGGACTCGAACTCGGGTCCCATGGACTCGAACATCAAGGGCCCCATTGCATGGACTCGGACTCGCACAGACTCAGTACCAGCTGGATCGGGCTCAATTGAACCTGCCAGTGGATCTGGACATTCAACAAAAACTACAAAACACACAGCTATCCCCAATAATGGCAAATACTAGTAGTTTGAATGATCCCCAAATGATCACCAGATACCATGATTTGTTTACATGCCTCAATCTTCTAAAATATAAATTATAATGACAAATTATCTAAATCAGATGAACATGATATTAAATAGTCCAAAAATGCACCATTCTCCCACAAATTTTGTGAATGCTTAATATCAGAAAAGTCAAAGATAAATGGAAACTGAATAGAGTTTGTATGTTTGTTTACATTTATAATCAATGCACGGGCAAGCATTGAAGCCAGGGCGGTTACAACGGCCAGAGGACTTTGCTGGGGAAGGAAAAAGCGTGTGAAGTTGTGCAGATCGGTTACTCGCCGTGGAATTTTTTAATAGCTGATTGAAGAGCCACGCGTTCTCTTTAGCAGCTTAATTATATGCGCATGCGATAAACAAAATTGTGTTGCCCTGTCAAGAAGTGGTCGCTTGTGACCGAATTGCTGAGATTAGTGACCTTCACCGCCTGGAAAATTGGTTCCGTTAAGGGGGTCAACGTTCAGAACCCTGAACGGCGAACGAGAATGGGCTAACGAAAATCCAAGACGCCGCCCCCCCCCCCGGTTCAAATTAGTCAAATTCATCCGTTATTTTCACACTGGGTCAGTCTGGTGCAGTAAAGCTTGAACGCATAACGATGTTACATAACTTCTTATATAACGACGAAAACAACAACAAATACAACCCCGGAGACAGCGGAACATGTTGAATATGCAATATACTTTCTCACGTGTTCGGGACATAATTTTTCAAAATATTTAACGGTAGTGATTGCTCGTAATATCGATTTTGCGCAAACGATGGGATTATGATCAAAGGGTTGCTGCTGAATCCCTCTTTTGTGACCGGGTGAATGGATCAATAAACAGATTTAAAATTTCGGATGGGGAGGAAGTCGTTGTGGTTCCTTCCAAGGGGGTGAAAACGCATGCAAAACCAGTCGTCCTGCTGGGCGCTGGACATTTTGAATATGCACCGGAATAATGATCAGTTTGGGTGCTTGTATACACACATAGTCAATTCGATACAAACCAATCCGCCAAAAACAGTGTTTGGAGGTTGGTTGCTATTGGGTGGTTAAATTTTTGCATTAGCCCATGGCCACTCAACGAATGAAATGAACCACATCAGTCGTAGTGATTTAAATAAACCGCCTCAATGGAATCATCTTTTCACCTAAGCGCGGGGCGGGACCATTTGCATTATGAGGAAAAAAAGAGTATCTGAGCACAATGCTCCTGGTACACATTCTTACACATGGCCACCTCTAACAAAACATTAATTGTATCACTACAGATTAGTGTATATGCAAAGCGGCACCCATAGTATGTGGAAGAAGCGGAGGCAGCCATGCTTTCTATTGTGGTATAAGGGTTTTTTTGTGGTAGGCAAAAAATGAGAGACGGTGAATTTCTAAAGAGATTAGTAAACGTTTTGCCTCTCTATCTTATAGAACTCTTGGTTCCTTCTTATCTCTTTTCTGCCATTGATATAATACAGACTCCCTGTGGCTCATGGTCAAATGGGTGGAATATGACCCAACGTTCATTTGTATGTACACTAATCCGCCCACTTTACTTTTAATGAACACTTTGTTCAGGTTAATGATTCTTCTTCGCGTATCAAAAAGTCATTGGTAATGGCTCGTGGTAGTTGGTGCAGAATTTATTCAATTGAGTGTGCTGATCCGGGCCGCGTGTATACATGATACGGACGCTCCTAACATGGCCCGCTATGAGGCTGGGGCGGATTTGGCAGTCAGGGTTTTCACCCCTGATGATAAACTTCACTTCTTTTAAAATGGGGAAAGATTTCCATATGCACCCCCTCTGAATTTTGGACAGGAAACAATCTTTTATTTATGGCCTAACACTAACAATACCCTAACCCTAAGGCCAAATTAAAAAAAACCTATTCTTGAAGAACTTTCGAATGAGGGTACATATGGAACTTTTGAAAGGGGTTATGAAATGATTAGATTTTTTTATTTTAAAAAGGGGGATTGATCATCTGAATGGAATCTTAAGTATCATGTTCATGACAACTCACGAGGGTGCTCAGCCTTATCCATCAAATGAACTCTTTCATAGCTTCGTTTCTACGTGATGGCAATTTGAAATTAAAGGGAGTTTAAAAAGCGTTTTGTGAGGCGATGGTTTGCTGTAGCGATAACACATAAAAGGCACCCCCCTACAACTTTGAAAATTGATATTCCTGTGAAATTTATGTAGATTTCAACTCCTGGTGATGTCGGCATGGAACGGATTGTTAACACCTTTAACAAAACCAATATATTCTATTCTAACTCTACATTTACATATTCTTAAGGCGAATGGGCTTATATGCCAAAGAGTAGTGTGTGGGCGTACCTTTAACCATTTTAACCGAAATCCCCTTCGTAATCAATTCCTAATTGCCCGTAAATGTAACTTTAAGCTATAGACCGCGTTTGTTACGTTCTTTGTTATAAAAAAATTTAACGAATGTTTACTTTTGATTTCATACAAAATTCATTGATTCGAAATAGGTATATTCAAAAATACCAAAAAAACAAAATTAGATTTTTCTTCTTTTGCATGCAATGAATCGAACTTGAGTTCTTTCCTAGACGAAATATTTCATGGTCCTTATCATTTTATAACAGGATAATTTACATGCTATGAAAGTTTTCTAAAAATCCAGTTCTAAGTGAGTTATTAACTTTAATTTTTGGGAAACCCCTTAGTACGCGGTGCATTTCCTTCAAGTGAGAAATAGGCCGCCTTTCACTTTTGTGCGGGAAATATTCAGTATTTTTTCTTCTTACGAGAAATGCCTAAAGAGGAATGAGACTAACAATTAAGCTATAAATGTATTTAATTAAGATCAAACCTAAATTGTTTTTTTCCGATAAATCAATATTGTGTGTAGGCGACGCACTTTGCAACTCCTTGGCATCGCCACTTGTAACATTAGACTTTTAGATTGTAAGTTATAAACAAGGGAATGGAAAGCTCGCATTTATAGTTATTTAACCCTTAACTGGAAAAAATCTTATCTTTTTATTTCAATTTTTGGTCTTAGATTACTCGCGAGAATTTCGTGTAACTATGGCAATCCTGTCAGTTGTTAAGTAAATTTTTAACCGACAGTTCACTAAATTCTATTCAGGTGCTGGCATTTCGTTTTAATAATAGTTTTATTATTCATTTACTCGCAAAAAGTGGGACAAAGCAATTGCTCATAAGCTCCAAACCGCAAGATCGGAATCAACTACAATGTTTTTTGAATAAGTTTTTCTCAAGATGCTAGTGAACCATGAAGAAAACAGAAAGTGCCGGTGTAGACGTATCCATTGTCCGGCGTACTCCATAGTCCGGAAAATGGTGAACAATATGACAATCGTTTCAGTTGACTCTAGCACATTAGTTTCACATCACGCTTTATTCCGTTATCGTACTATGGAGCCCCCGACTATGGCCCTACCGGACTATATTCACTTTCACACCTGAATCACGAAATGTCATTTTAAAGTATCTTTGGTCAAATTGTTGTTTCTTTGCAGAATCAATAGGGTTATGTTTCATATAAAGGAACATTGTCGAACCATTCTAGAAACTTTCTAGTAGTGTAACCGTCCTATTGTAAGAATTAAAAGACTAGATGTACAGCAGAACCTTTGGAATTTGAGTTGACCGAGGAACCCCATATCCAATGGTATGGCACAATGGTTTAGTCTGGCTAGCACACGTTAATGCACACCCTGACGTACATATTTGTCCCTTTTAGGCCAGTCCAAAATAGAATGAATGCTGCCTTACCCCAACACTAATTGCATCGAATCAATTCTCAACAGAACTGTATTGAGATAAACCTTTACAACACATAATCAAAAGTCTCACTAAAATCAAGGATGGAACATATATTTTTAAGGGGTAGTGTTTTACAGGTGTCAAAATTGAAGTTCAAACGCGCGAAAAGTATTCCAACTTTTTCGATACTTTCCAGGATTAACAAAAGGTATTTTGCATATAGCAGTTGTAGTTTCATCGTTCTGAATGAAAATAGGAATTTCAAAGTCACAATGGGGATTTTCAGATTTATCCGTTCGTTATAAAAATGGTGTCCCCAATTGTTCGTCTAATGTACAGAACCCGAAATATACTGGTTGCACCATCTATAATAATTCGTTGCATAATTGGACCGCAAAATGTGACTGGGGGCTAACACGGGTCTCTGGGAGTCACTAGTCATAGCTCTGTAATCCTTAAAGAAAGTTCAAACAAGAATCTATTTACATGTACTTATCTAGTGTGACAAATTTAACAATTTAACAACCAGTCGATCAAAATCGACCATTCTACTGAATTTTCCCCAGGATGACCTGGAAACTGTTATGAGCTATTGTACTAAAACTATAATGCGTAGATAGGGCACACTAATACCTTTTGTTAACCTTAGGAGGAGCCCATAATTGGTACATCATTTAAATCAATCGAACAATTCAAATTTTTTACCACTGTACAATCTTGCCCCCTTATTTCTACATGTTCCACTAGTTGATTTTTGAGACTTTTAATATATATTTTTTGTGTACTATTTCAGATTATATTAACACCAAATTTTTCTGTGCAATTTGTGTGGGGTCAAATCATAAATTAATTGGACTATTTCACTGGCCATGGCACAAATGCTTTAAACGGAGAATCTTCCCTTATTTTATCACCAATGAATTATATGCCCTCTTCAGATTAAGAGGTTATAATGGCATGACAACTACTCCAGGAGACCTTAATCATGCAACTCATAATGCTAATCATCACTCTGACACTTGAAGGAAGCGTATAACGATTTTCGATTTAACTCCACTTTTGCTCCGCGATTCTACAAGTGGTCCGAAAAAAGGTTAACCCACACTTTTACTTTTACTGGAGCATTCTGCCAAGAAATTAGTGTACAATAAAGTAGCTGTGTCAAAAATTCAGTAAAACACTTAAAAGAAATATATTGGTAAGCTGTTTCAGATGTTTGTGGAATGGTTCAGAAAAAAACACTAATGGACACAAATGTCAACCAATTTTTACTGTGCACATAATTAAAAATTTGTTACAAAATATATCAAACTGTAAATATACAGTGAATTTGAATGGAAACCTTTAAAAGCTGTAATTTTTACAACGGATTGTTTTCTTTTTTGCAGAATTGCGGTTCACCTTCATGTAAGACATCACGGAATTAGCCTAGCAATAAATCTTCTATCAGAGGATCAAAGGATTCCAAGGATTGTACAGCTTTATTCGTAAAAGAGTCCCTTTACTCTAGTCTAGCTCATGAATATCTTACACCAATGACACACCAGAATTGCTTGCCACATTTTTCCCCCGTAAATTGCAGAACTTATGGTATATTACATCATCATAGTGTATATTACTATGTTACTTCTTTAAATTGATATAAGAGCTCCACTTTTAATATAGAATTCAGATTCCGCTGCCGTCTCCATAACTAGAAAGCGCAAATATGATCATATTACACCCTTCTCCGGAGCTTCACTGGCTCCCATCCTATCGCATAATTTAAAACTGTGTGTTTTTAGGTTTTTTTCGCTATTTTGAAGGGACCCTGCCATCTTATTCTTTCTTCTTTCCTGTACACTTACCAACCGTCCCGATCAACTCCGTTCCTCATCGCAAAAACTCAAAACTCCTCGTGTTGGCTCTAAAATCTGCTGGGGAGCGATCCTTTCGTTTTTTGCTGTCCCATCATCCTGGACCTCCCTTCCTAGCACACTTCGTAACTTATCCTCCCTTAATCAGTTCAAGAGCCAGTTAAAGGACTTTTCATTTTTTCCCATCATGCATTCCCAAACGCATAGTGTTTTTTGTGGGTCTTTCTGTTTTCTGTGTCTTTTTGTGTGCACTGAGATCTTCTGAGATTTTGCGCGTTGTATAAGACTCTGTACATTATTATTTTATTAATTATTATAGTCATAACAAAAAATGCCGGAAAATGTAACACAATTACAGTATTTTGCGGTATTTCCAAATTACAGCAAATACCCTTTTCGTATTTGAAAAAGGGAAGGGGGTGGGGCGGGGGCTGAGTACACATTGTATATATATTGCACTGTATTTTTTCAGTGTTAAGTGTGAAGAGATTATTCAACTACTTGCAATTCCAGAGAATTTGGATCAATTCATGAATGGACCTTTTTTACTTTCAGCACGTCTTGAAAGTGTGATGCTGTAAGTGTGAAACTTTTGCATGGATGGTTGGAACAGCTCCTCTGTGAGATTTTCTTTCACCTATTAATCACACTGTCATGTGTATTAAAAGGTCTATCTTGAAAGACTAAGCATGGTTTAACTCCATGTCTAAAGTTAACTCAACTTGGAGAATACCGGTGTGACAGTATCATCGTCCGGCAGTATCATAGTGGCGGGCTCCATAAACGACAACGGAATAACGCGTGAAACTCATGTTACTAAGAGTTCAACTGAATTGTTCCTGGACTGTGAGCCCCGAGACTATATCTCCGCACCCGCCTTGTTTTAATATGTTGATGATCGGCGTGGTTTTGGCAACAATTTTTTTTTTTCCTGAAAAAAATGTTAGTTCTAGCCTAAGTTGATCTCAAGTATGGAACCATTGTTTTGCCAGATTTTATTCAGACTTTAGTACCGAGGGACGAATATTCATACTCTCGCTCGAGTACTCGTACTTGTCTCATGGACTGGAGGGAAGCTAATGTCGCCCATCTTCAAAAAAGGGGGACCGGTCATCTGCAGAAAATTACAAGACCTGTATCCTTGACTTCATTGATATCTAAAATAATCGAACATATTCTGCATAGACACAACATGAAACATCTTGACCGCCACCATATCCTTAATGACTACCAGCATGGATTTCGTGCCAAGGTCCTACAGAATCCCCAGCCTGATATTGACCATCCATGATATCGCTAAGTACATCGATGCTGGTCAGATTGTGGAGGCATCAATTTTAGATTTCACCAAAGTCTTCGATAAGGTACCACATCGTAGATTAATTGCCAAATTGATTTTTTTATGGTATCACTGGTTCCATTTCAACATGGATTGAGAACCTTTGGGGTACCACTCAAGGGAATTGATGGTTGGTCCCCTGCTTGTGTTCTACTTTAGCAAATGATTTGCCGATAAACTTAAACCTAAGGCACGTTGTTTCGCACGAGTGTCTGATTACTCAGCCCCTCTCAAACCATAACGACACTACAGTTTTGCAGAGGGACTTGAAGATCCTTGAGGAGTGGCAGAATACATGGCTCATGAATTTTAATCCATCAAAATATTACACCATGACCATTGGTTCCAGCCGTCAGACTCCAAATGTCTACACTTTTTTGTGGGAGGGAACTTGAGTCTGTATTATCTCATCATACCTGGGCATTCACCTATCAAATATACTCAGCTGGGATATTCAAACCAGTGAATCTGTGAAGAAGGACCACCCTCATTCCTTGGAGTTGTTAGAAGGAATCTGTGGAGTTGTCCGGAGAGAGTGAAAGTTACAGGCTATACAGCCCTTGTCCGTCCAATCTTGGAGATCTGACCAGCAGCATGTGGACCCGTATCTGCATAAAAAAACATCACCTGCCCTTGAGCGAATCCAGCGGTCCAGTCGGCTCGTTTTTGTAACAATGATTACTCACGCAAGGAGGGTACGGTCACCAGAATAATCCAGGAGTTGGGATGGGACTCCCTGGCAATCCTTGACGGTTGTTAAAACAACGCTAACACTTGGTAACAAAATGTTAAATGCTTACTTACGGAGATAGGGGTCAAAAAGGGTCAACACCAATTGGATTATTTGCCCTATGACCTATTTTGTCACATAACATGGTAACATGCATTGCAGATGGTACAAAACTAATCCTTATTTTGACCCATTAAGCTAGATGAACAACTTCTTTCAATTTTACCAAAATTGGAGCAACTTCTGATTTTCACCCCTGTACAATAGAAATTGACCTTTTTTACCATTTTAGCCATTTTTACTCCACGGGAAAAAAGAACTCTCAAACTTATGGTCATAGATGGTACAAACTATACATTTTTGGAATCCTTAGGACTAGTTACGCATATGGCATACATTTTAACATGATGGGGGCATTTTAAAGATTTGACCCCTGTGTAACTTAAATTGACCCCTATTGAAAAAGTGATACCACATTTTGAGAGTACTACCTACCCAGCATGATGTAGAGGGTCAATACTAACTACCAAAGTGTCAAACCTTTTTTGTAGTGAGGGGTAAACGAAGTGACCTGGGGTCCCAGCTCCTCCTCTATAACATGAGAATGAGAATGTGATCTTGGTTAAAGCTCTTATGAGGTCAGGTGAGATGAACACAATGGAAGAAAACTAGGCCTTAAATTTAGTTTGTGAATATGCCCGCATGTTCCTAATATTGAGGTTTCCTTTCTTAACATAACGCGACCATGGTTGTAACACTTGCGGGAGAGGCACGCCATTCCCGGATCCAGGGAAACTATATAATGAACAAAAGAAATGAAATTATGGCCAGGTTGTTGAAAGAAGTACTGGGATAAAAAGGTTGAAAGTAGATATGAACTATAAACAAGGCAACTTTGGTTATGGTCTGTGTTAGCAGGAAGTCTGGACAGACACTTCTGGCAAAACATTGCGCTCTGTTACTTGCCATCCAATGAATCACAACATGCTTCAAGAGCTTCCAGCAAAATTATTGTTATTTATGTCTTATTTAGCTTACGTAGATCTAGTTCGTAATGCAACCCTAAATATACGTGCAAATCAGACGTTTCTTTTAATGGAATTGCTTAACTGTCCACTAAAAAGGACGGGATATATTCTCATGGTCGTTTGATCCAAGTCAAAGAACCATGGGCGGACTATTCTGCTTTCACACCGGAATTAAATCCAGCAAGTGGTACTGCCGGGAATCGAACCGAGGAGTCCTAAACCAGTGGGCCACGCTCTCCCATGATGGCTTTCGTACCAGGAAAGTTCAGAACAAGTTCCAAATATAAATTTATTACTATCATATCGTACATTTTACTAAACCTGTATGTGAAAGTGTAGTATGGGAAATATAAAGCTCAAGACCTTACTTCTTGGGATGAAAAAAATTTGTGCATAAAGGTTGTCGTAGTGCAGTGCCTCAATCATCTATATATGTATGCGAAAACGCTAGTTTAATTCACGTTCGTTCAGGAGGAATGCAAATCGAAATAATTAAGCCTGAATGGGCCATGCAATGAACATTTACATTCCGAAATGTGAGAAACGTGAACATATTTTTGCAGCTCTTTTTTAGGGAGAGCGTATTAGCAATGCATTAGCATGTTCAATTGCAAATCAGAACATGGATTAAAAGTAGAGCATGACAATCCTTCAGACAGCATGTCCCTTTTTAACATAATTGGCACACCAAAATCCTCTAAAGGATCAGGCATAGCATTTGAATCCACTCTAAGGAAACTTTTTAAGATGATCAAGTTTGTATCATCAGGATTATTTACACATTTTACCAGATCTGGAGGGTAAATGACATGTAACTATACAAACCCACTATGATTAAAAGAACTAATTCAATTGCCAAACAAAATGACTTCTTTCACACTCTGATTAATTGCATACTATTTAATCCTTTTCCATCCTAAATTGGTTGGCTATATAAATCTGCATGTAAATCAGGGCATGTAAACCACCCGATCATTGTATGAAAAAAGTTTGAATATGATCCTCCCACTCATACTTAACCACAGCAAGTTTGCAGTATTAATATTGGTTCAATTATTATGTTCCTTACCTCCATTACGGTCTTGTTCCGATCCTTTTGCTGACTCCCCCCCCCCCCCATTTAACCGGAAGTAGTATCAATTTTTATATCAGATGAAAGGCCGTATTTTACTTATTGTCGTCCTGAAATTTCAGCTTCCAAATCATTTCTTTCCCAAGATACTGACAAAAACTGCCGTTTAATGGTTAACCATCAAATTAGCACAGTAGTGAATAGGGCGTTAACGTTGCACTATGCATTATCGCGTCTAGCATTAAAACCGCAAGTTTGTTTCCCACGGTTATTGTTGGTCGTGTATAATACAATTTGTCAGCCACCCCACCCCACCATAGCAATTTAGAGAACACGATGACAAAAATCGGAAAAAGCACCTTTAATTCAGACTTTAATGCTCAGTATCTCACATAGAACATTGGACATAGACTGCTGTTATACAGATAAAAGCTCTTCAGCTTTGAATTACTCATCTATGTCCCTTACGTCCCTAGACGAATATGACTACTGTCCATTCAATTAGCGTAGACCCTCGGTTTTTAATTAATATTAGAGAAGGTAGAGGTGTCGGAAAAAATCGTGAAAGAAAAGTTGTTTTCACGAAATTACCCTACAGGATTTTTAAATTTCAAAACATAATGATGGAATTTTACCTACAAATCTATGAAATTTGACCCTTTCCCCTCAAAGTTGCAAATGATCTGTCCATCCTCTGGTACCATTAACAAATGACGTGTGAGGTTGTCTTTGGTATTATACATACGAGGTATGAAGCGACATCGATGTAGGGCGCTACCCACTGCGATCAATATCGGTGGACCAGAAGACCTTGGTCGGACAGTAGTCGTGTCCACACTGTGTAGTATTACCGGTGTGAAGAGCAGATATAGTCCTGGGGGGAGCCAGGTTGGTTGGTTGACCGTTGGTTGATCGTAGTTTCCTCCTCTCTAGGAGCACCAAACTTCTGTAGTTTGTAGTCAATCCGTCATGTATCAGCAGAGCTCACTGTCCCACCACTTATCATGCTCTATCTCTTACCGACAACCCACGTCGTTCTTTATTTGTATCATCATTTTTCATCCCTGCCTCCCCTTTTTTCCTCTATGGCAAAAAGTCAATTTGGGCAACATAGGACCAAGTATCAGGTCCATGTAAAGTTATCAAAAATTAGCAAACCGTCAAAATAAAATGGTCTGACAAGTGACCAATCAGGTCATGCAATCACTTGGAATAACAGCACACAGCTCTAATTAACAAAGTAATAAGATACTGAGATGAGCATAAGCAGTTAAGTCCAGTAATCACTGCGCCAAGCAGCGTAATAGGTAGAGCAGATGAAGTTACACATGTGTGCAAAACAGCAGTCATGCATGCATGTTCACAGTGAGCCGATGAAGAGCTTGAGCAAAACATGCAAACAAATGTTGTTAAGCGCAAAATGCCAAAGCATGAAGGGAAAAAAGCTCTAAAATACTGCACATGAGAACAGTCTGATGGGGATCTCTATGTCTTATGTGTTTTAAAAGTGTAGAGTGGGGTCTTTTATTGTGAAGGGGTAAGACATGAGTTGGAAGATTTCTCAATTTGCTCGTATATCTCCTGAAAACCAGGATAGCTTGGAATGAAATAAGAGGCATCATAGGCATCAGTTGGGTTAAACCAAAGAGGGGATTCTAGTATAGATAGAGAGGCAAAACGTTACGTAATCTTTAGAAATTCATCGTCTCGGATGTTTTGCCGACCACAATAGAAAACATAGAGCTACCATCAATACCGAACGCAATGGCTGCCTCCGCCTTCTTCCACATACTGTGGGTGCCGCTTTTTTTTTTTTTTTTTTTTTTAAAAATGTGTGAAATTTGATGTATGTGTTAGACGGGGCCACCAGGTGTTAATCGTGTACCGGATCATTGTGCTCAGTACTCTTCGTTTCTCATAATGCATGCGCGCTTAGGTGAAAAGATGTATTCATTGAGGCGTGATTTAAATCAAGGACGACTGACGTGTCAATTTCATTCGTTGTGTGAGACCCTGGGTAGGACAAAATTTAACCACCCAATTAGCACCCAAATTCCAACAACTGATATTCTGGTGGATTGTTTGTATCGAATGACATTATGTGTGTATTCAAGCCACCAAACTAATAATTATTCCGTGCCATATTCAAAATGTCAGCCGCCCAGCACGGACGACTGGTTTTGAATGGGCCTTCACCCCCTTGGGTTAAACTTTCCTCCGAAGTATTAATCTCCTCCCAAGTTCCAGCGGGGCAGCAAACTAATAAATAAATTCCTTATATCACAGATGATGTCATGAGTCCGGGGCTCCATAGACATAACGGAATAAAGGTGAAAAACGAATGTTGCGTAAGAGTCAACTGAATCGATTGGCCCATTGTTCCCATTGTTCCCGGACTATGGTAGTACGCCGGACAATGTTACTTCTACACCGTATTAAAAATAAGTCCGATGGAATTAGAAAAACAAATCCAACTAATTCCCTCACGCTATTGTTAACCACCTATGGTATATCGTATCCACATGCGGTCGGGCATAAGTCACTTATATAGATTTATCCCATCGTGTCACCTCTAGTACTTGTTCGAAGGTACTGGCCCATTGAATGAGGGGATGTGCCATTGGATGGAAATTAAATATTTCTCACGCCTATCAGTGAAATCTATAGTCCACTAGCACATAAAAATCATTATTGCTTATTGGCCATGGGATCAAAGGAAAAATTGTTCATTTTGATTACATACTCGCAGAAGTAAACCCATTTTTCCACTATAAATAATAATAAATATTATAATACCATTTATTGGGTATGGCCAATTGTAAAGGTGCACATTTTTCAGGAAAAACCTAAAATTACATCTCAATTTCTTTTCTGAATATTCAGTGATCAAGGGACATACACAATGTTACATTGACTCAAGCAAATAAAAGGGCGTTAGTGCATAAGTAAATCACCTGGATATTCGAGTGGACAAAGCACTTCGAATCCCCTTGTTTATTTGAAACTGCAGACTCATTGGTCTGTCATGCAGTAGAACAGTTCAGGCCGTTAGAGACTCGTTTCCAAAGCCCAGTTTAGGGTAGACGTTTAGCCATAGAAGTCCCAAGTATGATGTTCTCAGTAGCGTAGGATTGAAGCAAGGGCAATACCTCTTTGAAGACTTGGGTTCACACAGTTGGATTGAGCTGGCCTCCTTCATGATTAAAATAAGTTTTTTATTTTTTTTATTTTTGGGTTCAATTAATTTTGACTGTATCTTTTATCATTTTATTGCCAAAAAGAAATTAATGTGAGCAACATAATGGTGGATATGTTGCTTGGTAAGACTGGGTCCTAACATCGTTGGGCCGAACCAAGATACAGAAGTTATTGCGGAACCTCATGTCTATTAATTTTACCCCATGTATTTAGAAAATATACAAAAGAGCGGGGTCTAGCGACCTCTGCTAACAACACGGAAATTGAATAGAAAGTGGGTTATGCGGCCAAGTTACTGGAAGTTAATTTGGGTTTCTGCACAAAGATGTAGGGTCCCAGTCTGCCAAACAACTTCTTTCATGATTTTTGTTCACTTTGTTTCCTTTCGGAGAAATGAGAAATATAAGGTCAAATTAATTGAACGCCACAGTAGAAGGCCGAAGTGTTTAGTATTCTTGAAAGAGGACAAATATCTTGCTGCCTTTGCCATCCTTTAAAAAAACCCTGCTCAATCTTATCGGGTGATGAGAACTGAAATCTCTTTCAATGTATGGAGTAATAACACGGGGTTCTGTACTTCCAGATAAACAGGAATTTGAAGTGCTATCCTCTGAATACCGAGCCGGATTTACCTGGATATCAACAGTGCTATTATTGCCTCGAGTCAATGCTGCATAATGTACATCTACTGGTCACTGATCTCTTAAGCGAAAAGAAATTGTGGATGATATTTTATTCATTTTCAATCAAATGATGCAACTTTGCACTTGACATACCAACCGAGAGTGAAAGGTATTATTTAGACATTAATAAATGCGCGAGAAATCAGTTACTTCGCCGATATGCGCAACCAATGTCCTTATGCAAGCCAGATTTCGCTCTTTGATACCACGGAGTATAATGAAATCATTCAAGTCAACGGAAACCGCAATGTAGCTATACATTAACCTCTCAAAAAATCTGACTACTCGTATGCCTTTGATAGTATAATGTAATAGGCCCTTGGATAATAGGTGAGTTGAACATTGCAGACTTTTGAGCTGAGCGCCCGTGTTTTGGATACGAGGGAACAAAAAGTCTTTGACTCCGTTAAACATGAAAGGCGAGCATTATCTGAGTTCGCTTAAGGAAGCAGGGGATGAGACCCACATACTCTGCCTCCTCTCCCATGTAATCGACGCTGTCCAAAACTTTCCCGCGGCACAGATGGGTTGATATCTACTATAATACCGCGACATAAATTCGATCGCGTTGTAGTGTTTGAGATAATTTGTCGTGTGAACCGCTCATCGGGTTTAACCAAAGCGGTTCTATATAGATAGAGAGGTAAAAGCGTTACGTCATCTTAGAAATTCATCGTCTCGCCATGTTTTGCCGAACCACAAAGAAAACATAGAGTACCCAACAATAGAAAGCAATGGCTGCCTCCGCTCATTCCACATACTGTGGGTGCCGATTTGCCCATATACACTAATCGGATAGTGATACAAAAGTTGATGTATGTGTTAGAGGTGGCCAGGGGTAATAATAGCCTTAATGCCACCTTGGAATATTGTGCTGCAGATACTCTTTTTTCCCAAATGCAATGCTGCGTTAGGTGATAAAGATGTATTCAATGAGGCGGTTTATTTAAATCAAGGCAACTGACGTGTCTTATGGTTATCGTGGTGTGGCCCATGGGTAGGAGCAAAATTTAACCCACCAATAGCACCCAAACATCCAACAACGATATTTTGGCGGATGGTTTTATCGAAGGACTTGTGTGTATACAAGCACCCAAACTAATAATTATTCCGTGCAATATTAAAAATGTCAGCGCCCAGCACGGGACGACGGGTTTTGAATGGGCTTCACCATTGGGTTTAACTCTATCGGACCTAACTAGGCTTAAGTCCGACGATTTACTGCCGAAGAAGAGCAGGGATTAAATTCCGCGTCGCCTAACCTTTACGGACCGGTATTACGTAAGTATGTGGACATGCACGACAGACTACGCTCTGTTGGACTTAACTGTGACCAGTGTTAACAAAAAACAAGTAAGCACGTTTCTACTGACATATAGGGCGATGTTAAGGGTTGACCCAAGGGGATGAAACGCATTCAAAACCAGTGACAGTCGTCCGTGCTGGGAGGCTGACATTTGAATATTGCAGCGGTACCTAATTATCAGTTTGGGTGCTTGTATACACACATAATGGCATTTCCATGTACCCCAACCCATCCGCCAAAAAGAGTGTTGGATGTGGGGTTGCTATTGGGATGGGTTAAATTTTGTCATACCCATGGCCACACAACGAATGAAAAAATGACACATCAGTCGTCGTGATGTAAATTAAACCCGCCTCAATGATTACATCTTTTCACATAAGCTGCGCATTGCATTATGAGGAGGAAAAAAGAAGCGTATCTGAGACACAATGATCCCAGGTACACTATTATTAAATCTGGCCACCTCTAACACATATCATTAATTTGGATCACTAACCGATAGTTGGTATATGCCAAAGCGGCAACACAGTATGTGGAAGAGGGAGGACGCCATGGGCTTTCTATTGTTGGTACTCTAGGTTTTCTTTGGTGTCGGCAAAACATGCGAGACGGGGTATTTCTAAAGATTACGTAACGTTTTGCCCGCTCTATCTATATAGAACACTCTTTGGTTTGTACTAAGTGACTTATGTCCGACCGCATGTGGAGGCGATTCAATAGGGTCCACAAATAGGCTGAGGGGAATTAGGTTGGATTTTTTTTTTCAATTCCAAGGCACATTAGTGTAATACAGAGGTAATAAATTAATAACTAACACGTCGTGGACACGAATAATGAACTGCCCTCATATTGCTGCCATATCTATTAAACGAAGTAGATACAAGAATTTGTATTTCTTTGAAAGTTTGAAGCGACATATTTTGTATAGACGATGCCGGGAGATGATGTGCCATATGACATCACCGCGGGCGGGCAAGAAACAAGGCGGTATGCGTGAGCACCTGTAGGGCTTGTGCTGTAAAATTCGCGCCTCCATCAGATAAGATAGCCCATTGAATAGTGCTGTAGCTGTATGTGCATGTCCTTCGCACGCGATCACCTCAGTCGACCAGAGCTGCTAAGTTGAGTTTGTAAACAGTGATGTCACCTCAAACACACCCACGAATAACCAAAAGTTGATAAGGGCAATAATTGATTCCATCAAGCATCCGGGGAATAAATAAACGCTATACATACATAGCATGGTTGATGTATGGATCATGTTTTCTATGGCCAAAGAGCGATGCACGTTGTACACACCTATCTTATGAAATGGAACATTCTGAAAAGGTTTGTGCTCATTGCGAATATTCGGTGGTTCCGATTCCTCGCCGATTGATGGCCAAAACACAGAAAATGAATATGAATGGTGTGAAGAGAAATCCTTTTCAGCACGCACCTTCAAAAACTTGTTGGGTAATGCAGAAAAATACTAACTTTCCTTTCACGATGTTCTCCCGACAATAATACCATCTCTAATATTAATTAAAAACCGCGGGTCTAAGCATAATTGAATGCCCGACAGTAGCAACTGACGATGTAACCAAAAGAGGGAGGCTAGCGGTAAGTTCGTTTGTTGATAGATCTAGGAGCACTTTCCCGCTAAACACAAGGCAGGGGTCCGTTCCGTGATTTTTAAAAAGTGGCAAAAAATGACTATTTAGAGATTTAAGAGGATATATATTCTGTAATAGCCGCTAAATTAACATACATCTTTTAAATTGAAACCAGATACAATGTTTTAATAATGGAGAATTTCTCACAGATGAGCTGTTCCAGTCCATCTGCAGTTTCTTTCAGAGTACGTGGAAGAAAAAAGAGTCCATTTGTGAGAAGGACTAAACTCTGGTTTAAACCAGGTTCTAAAGTTAGACTCTTTCGAGAATATATCTGTCAATTCTCTGAAATTGCAGGAAGTCTTTAACCATTCGCCTCAAATTGAAATGTAAATTAAAGGACATATGTCAAGATTTTTTCAAGCTCAGTTTGACTTACTTCAGTAAAAGATATGTACATACATCACGAATTCCCGAAAAAATAATACAATTGATTGTAAAATTAACAAAATAGAGGCATTTTAATTTTGCTTTTTTGACATACGAAGAAAACGGGCGGGTTTTTCGCCACGGTTCTGATCAAAAGCGCCCAATTTAGCTCTCCTCGTGACGTCAATGTGTTGACCAAAACATCGTGTTGAATCGAATTGTTATTGCTGACACTGTAATATTGATGGAATTAATGAAGTAGTATAGAATAAAATTTGAAAATAAGTTACAAAATGACATATTTGTTTTCATTGCGTTGTGTTTAATTTTATTATTGATTATTAAAAAACACATCGATCGACAGTTCACAGGGAGGGAAGGGGGACATGCCCTGCTCGATTTGGGCGTTTGGGGATTTCCAAACGGTATTTTGTGCGAACTCGCTACGTGCATTTGTATGGTATCAGGCCTGTGTCTCAGAGTCAGTTCATTACAAAAATCTCCTCTTAAACCCAGTGCAAATACATTTTAGTAATATCATGTAAAATAAAAAGGATAGATTATTGACTTCCAAATCCGTCGGGGTTAGTAGAATAACCCCGCTGCAAAATAGTGATAATTCCAATAACGGTCATTTAGATTAAATTATTCGGACAGGCTAATAGACTTTAGGCACGTCTGAGTGTAACCGTCCGATTACGAGTAATAGCGCCCTCCTACCGTTAAGTCTTTCAAAGGATTAACACTAGGTCGCAGCCGGATGTTGATGCCGATTGAATTCAGGCTGTTGATGGCTTAGGATGGCTTGTCCTACACCCTGGCAGTTCACTCGAATAGGCAAGTGGCACACTGCGATATGATGGTCACAAACGAAGTAAATTATGGATGGTCATCACTTTGACGTCACCATTTGCCTGCGATGTGGATCTGTCGGAATCGTTTTCGATTAAGCTATTGGGCGGGGAAAACTTAAAGGGCAAACTACTCAACAACATTGGACAATTGTCAACTTATTTGATTTATATGTTAATCAACGTACTTATCCTTTCCATCCAACCAAATTTTCCAATATTCAGATCTGACATATTTCCTTTAAAATACTGTAAAAATACTTCAGAAAATCCAGTCATTTTGTTGTAATCAGACGATGGCGGCCATTCCTTTGCATTTCTTCCATACAAGAAATGCTTAAAGAGTCAGATAAATCCATCATGCAAATGATATCATGTATTTACAATCAACCTTTGGAATGTTTCATTTTCCATACATCACAAATTTTTTGGTTATTGTGAGAGGCACGTCGTGGTCAAGAGGAAAAGTGCAGGACTCGTAGTCATTATCCGAATGTCAATGTGTGAAAATTCCACTACCCCAAAACGAAGTGAACCTCTTTTAATAAAGCACTTCAAAACAAGTGGTTTGTACTTAAGAGCGAATTCCCACTCAAATAGAGTGAACATCACTTCCAAAAAGAATGGATTCCACTCGTTTTCGTGTTGTCCTTCGGTTTTACACTCCTCAAAAGTGTTGTCCTTCGTTTTAACCCTCCCCTCAAATGAGTGGAAAATCCACGTCTTTTGTATTGATGTTGACCTCTTTTGAGTGGAGTGCAACCACTTTTTAAGTAAAACCACTCATTTTGTATTGATTTTTCAATTTGGCATTTTAATATCTTGAAATGTTTTTAAAAACAAAAAAACACGCGTTTTTTTTTAATTTAATATGATTTTTATCAATTTCAAAATAGATTTTCAAAAAGCAATGACTTCCCAGAGATTTGTCTTGTCCCGGGTCATGAATTAGAGTGTCTGCATAATGGGAAGTCCCACCGGCCATCTATCTATTGTTTCTCTGTAGTAGTCACGTTTTAGTCCAGAATACGTGCAAGGTAGACACTCCCTGTCAAGGGGGAACTCTCAGTTTTCTTTACCCGGGTGTGCGTCGAATTTGTAATGCTCAAAAAGGAGTAGTTTTTTGTACCGTGTACTGAGTGCTTCTCTATGAGTATTCCAGTATACAGATTTTTGGTTCAAAACTTTGTATTTTTGCAATTAATCTGTTTTGAGTAGTTTTTTTTTATTTATTTTTAAGCATGTTTGGATTATATTGAAAGCAACCGACGATTTAAATGATTGACATGATTTTCTTATTCGGTTACAAGATAGGGACACAGCTGCAAGACTGGTTAGAAGGGGACACACCACCAAATAATCCTCACCCTTAAAATACAAGTTAAAATGGCTTATACTCTTTGTGCAAATATACCTTTTACAAGATACGCGTACTCTAAGGTGATGCGCGAAATGTGATAGTGCGACACTGCTAAGGGCCCCGCCCCTTGGATGGACGCGCGCGTACTCTTGTAAAGGTATTTTGATAAATAGGATAAGTTAATTCCCTTGTGCGTTGTCATGGTTCTGTCTGGGGTAATGCTGGCGTAGTCTTGACAGCGATCAGTAATTGGGCCGAGAGTTAATAGTCTACATGTATACATGTCATACTTACACAAACAAATGCCGGCAACAAATAGTACAGTTCAAGAAGCCACATTCGCGCGGGCACTAATACGCCACATTCCTAGACATACCATTATACCGTGCAAAAGAAACGACCAAGAAACACAAAAGTAATGCATCAAAAGGTACGACGCCGCGTATTTAGGTCGCCTAAATAATAGGTAAAAGGAAATTGTGGCGGACAGTAGTTATATTGTTGTTTTTCAGCTCCTTCGTACACGTACGATCGAAGCTAAAGGCGCACAACACTAATCACTCCACATTTGGGAATGGTAGGTAGTTCCGTAAAATGACAAAACCTGTTTGAGATATTTTGCAGTCCTGTGGGGACCGGTTCCTAGTGAGGGTGTTATATTATAATAAAAGGGAAAGAGGATAGCTTGACCATGCGAATTATCACAAAATTTGGAAATTCGATTCGGTGTAGAAAACCTAGGCCCTCGACTTCCGGCCCTGGTCGAAAGCGGCTATGAGGCGTACCGTCGCTCCAATAGTGTGGCGCTGTTCACATGCCCTTTTCTTAAAAATCTCTACTAGAATGATATCAAAAAATGAAACTTTTCGAAAGTTTTTAGTTGTGATCTATAGGGAAATGAAGTCATAATTATTCAAATATTGTCACGCGGGGGTGCAAATCAGCGGGCGCGATGTGGTATTTTTACGTGTATTTCAATGGAGCGATTATTTAGTGTTGTGCGCCCTCAACAAATATTATGAGAAGCCCCTACCAATACACTACGTGTACGTGCACGGTCGTTTTTACAGGAAAAACTACCAACCTTTGAGGGTTACCAATACTACTACATTTTGATATCGAATATTAGTAATACACAAAATATACCAAATTTCGATATCGAAAAACAGTAAACATCTTTCAAACTACCAGTTTTTGATATCGAAAATTACTACTATTTGAAATATACCATATCTCGACCGCAGGCACCGTGTAGATAAAATCAATGAAGTGCGTGGGCATATTACAATAAATAATGTTTCACAACAGTAAAAATATCTGGAATAAATCAAGTATAAAATTAAATACTTTTCACAACACGCGGTCCAAATAGCATGATCAAGCGACCTTAGCAACAAAAACAAAAGTAAAATGATATGGTCGAGGTGATCGAAAACCAATTACCGTATTTCGCCCATTTTAATTATTACCGCAAAAGGAGTAGGGAAAATTTAATATAAAACACCCCCCCACAAAATGCAAGAGACTATAAAACGGTCACACAAGACGAGACATGCTCCCGAAGCGCAACATATGTATGTTTCATTTAAGACATATTGCTTTGACCAACTGGCCCACTTTCAACAAAATAGAAAATTTTCTTTTCTTTTCAATTTGCTGTCAATGTTAGTCAAGGGACTTTGAAGAATTCAGATATATTTATGCACAAAAATATCAAATCATATAACATTAGGAGCTTTAATATGAGCTAAAGACATTAGTGATTTTAGCTTAATGTGTGAGCCTGTTTTTTACTGAATCAACAAATATGTGTATTACATGACTATCACAGACCCGTACTCATTTGATAATACAGCCAAATGGTCACGAAAAAAAAAAACCCCCAACCCAACAGTTTTTGTGGTGATGCGGAGGAATCAACTGCGGTGTGTGTTTTTCTCTTGTGTTTAACACCATGGATCCACACTGTCTACTGATAAAACCACGCAACCACTCCGGAGTGGTTTTTTTATTATAAAATACTCACTGTCTAACCCATAAAGAGGGTGTTGATTTTGGGCGTTATCATTTTAGGCAAGCGGGGCAGATCTCACAGCGTTTATAAAAGTGACGCACCCCTGGAAAGTACATTTAATTTTTCCTAAAAAAAATTCTCTAAAATTATAAAAAAATCAAGAAATTAAAAAAACCCAAAAACGTTTTTTTTTAAAAATTGAAAAATTAAAATGTATTCTCCCTTTCCCCCTAAATATCAGTGGACCCCAAACGAATATAGGAACCAGTAACAGCAATGTTTGTAAAAATGTTAGGGCCTGGTATCTTGAAACTAGGTCGGCCTGGACTGTTCAACACTGGGCATTGTATCTGTTAGGAGTGTTTTAATTACTATGGGGCCATAACGATTCGCAGGACGTGGGGATTTCGCAGGCAACAAAAAGAAGTGACGTAGGATGTTAAGTTGGTCTATTACACTAAACGTTCATTGACTCTAGCAAATAATGGCGCTATTGATAAGTGTAAATCCACTTCGTATACAGATCGAGGACCAAACACGTCAGATTACTTTTTCATCTGGAAACTGGCAGTTTTCTTGAGGCCATTGTAATTATCCCTGGCATCTGAAGAGATTTCCAGGTTGTTTATTTAACATCGTTATTGCATAGGATTCAAATCGGACTTCAGATTCACTGAAAAAACACTTGCAGAGCCATTGTTTTATTGTCCGTGGGGACGTTGGAAGCCTTTCAAGCTCCCGATTTAGGAAGCTTCTTCTGAAGTTCATAATTTGACCGTGATTTAATAATTTATTCAAAAAGAAACCGAAGATGGAACAAAAAAACGCCATGAGCAAATGTTTCTTGGCAAGCTGTGACCTCAAAACCTGTGCAGATTCAAGACCCATAAATTAATCATGTTAATGCAGGACCTCTTTTCTATCAATTTAAAGGTTTGTTCGACCAACCGGTTTACCGGCATTTCACATAGGTGGAAGTGATTTCGATTTCTCTTTCATAAGGCGGGTTAAAATGGAATCAGAAATGGGGTGGGCTTTAGGTACGCGGCAAATTAGGGTTTGGTTCTTAACAAAGATGTTAGGTCACAGTTGCCAAAACAAACTTTTTACCCCCATTGGTTTTGTTCCTTTCGTTTCCCTTTCGAATAAAATGATGTTGAAAATATAGGGTCAAAGTTAATTGAACACACAGTAGAACCTTTTAAACTTTATTTATTCGTGCCCCAAAGAAGACAAGGAATTTGTGCTCCACATCATGAAAAATAGTTTTTAAATCGGGGTGTGGTTGGTGTTCTAACACTGGAATCTCTTCAGTGTATGGAAACAAACAAGGTTCAGATAGATTGAAAAAGGAATCTGAAAAAGTATGTGTCCTATATATGTACTAAGCGGATTTTTACTTATCAATTGCCCTAGTTATTTCTTAGAAATCAATGAAATCTATGATTTGTACCTCGGTTGGTTTGGTATTCATTTGCAAAACATTGAGTGACAGTGACATCAATTTTCTAGAGATAGTGTTGCACATAACTAGAAGTGAGAACACAAGTAGAACCGATTGCTATAATTTTAGGAAAATTTATTTTGGAAGAAGAAAGAAATATGTACTTCCCAGGGGTGCGCCACCTCGGTCCTTATCCGAGCATCTTTTTCACTTCGGCCTCATGCCTATTTTCAGATGAGGCTAATCTATAAGCGCTCTACAGCCATGGCAAAATATAAATTTTGACAATCTGAGGGCCGCAAATTTTCAAAGTGCCACACAGGGGGGGGGGGGGGAGGGGGGGGGGGGGGGGGGCAAAGATTAGCGGTCGTTTTTGTCGCTGGCCCATTGGTTTAGAGCACTAATCCACGAAAACTTGACAAATAATCTAAAGGGTCCGAAAAATATGTTTTATTAATCAATATTTTTCCACTCAAATCCGTGTTGGAGTTGAAGAATAACTCCAGTGTAAAGTATTTTTGTGTATGAATAACGGTACAACGGGATCCTTTTAGAACGAAGGCTTGTTTGTATCCAGGTTCAAAAAAACGCAGGTCAACCGGCTTTATAGCTTGCGGACCATGTTACCAGGCCGCGGTACCAGGTATCCTATACAACCACCCACCAAACGCGTGGAAATATGATTCGTTGACCTGCATGTTTAGCAATCCTCTCAAGTCCGGTCTTTAAAAACGATTTGATGATAGTTTTGCAGCAGCATTATTGCCCCACTTACTAAAGCAAGGCGATTTAGAACGGTCACGGCTCCGTACGGGAATTCTCACTCGCCACTTTCACTGGAATCCTATTTTATAAACGTGTACAGTGACTTCAAATTCCGGTCACTGTTCAGTGTTCAGAGGCTCGTCCCAATTGCTCGTTCGGCATTTGCGCTATATGAAGCTATTGGCCGCCATCGCCCTGGTGCCTACAGTTTCCAGTGTTTCCTTTAGAAGAAAAAAATTCTACTTTTGTTACTTTGGTGTATAAGATACAGCTTTGTTGGCCATTTTAATGAATACATTGCGCCAGTAGGAGCATGCAAATAGTAGAAATAATTGGATTGAAGATCATTTTCTGCTAAAATACGGTCACAACCCAACACTAATTTACAAATAAAAACACAGCTTTGTAAAATTATTCTCAGAAACAGTCAAATAATACCTATCAAAAGTCACCATTGTAGTATGGATGGAACACGTAAAAAGAGAGAGCACAACTTTCACAAAGTTACAAATGTGACCAACTTGTTTGCCAGGTTCCAAGGATACTATTAGTTATCCCATGTTTGTTCACGCAATACGGAAAGATATCTATGGTTGGGTGCCGTATCACATGAGGCCGAAGGCCGAATGTGATACGGCAACCAACCATAGATGATCTTGATTCCGTATTGGTGGAACAAAACATGGGATTCCACGAATTGATCATGCTATTAAAAACATGACACAGATGAAGTAAAAATTGTGGCACCTATGCCATGGTACTTACCAATCTGTACAAAATCCCCTGCAATGCCATGTTCAAATGGCAACAGTCTCAAAATCCAATTTTGTAAAAATCTCCCATAGTCAAATGGTAAAAATTCAAAAAGTTTAAAAAATCTGTCCAAGTCCCAAGGTCAAAAAACTCCAAAGTCAAAGTGGTTGTTACAAATCCAAATAGTTAACATATTTACATTGGTACTCATTTTGGTTAAAATTATGATTGAGGATGTACATTCACAGTGACATTGTGAATTGTACAGCCTGCAAAAATAGGGTGGCTTTGTCTAGGCGACACATGCCGAGTATGCTGCATCAACTGGCGAGACTGTCGTCCTTGACTCGAGACTGAGCTTTGGTACATGACTTGTGTTGATTGGAATTCACATTCTGGATCCATTTCAAGATCGCGAAGATATGGACTCAAGTTGAAGTCAATTGGCTGAAGGCCTAGATCAGATCTCGTAGGCGACTCTTCCTGATGTGATAATGGTAGGTTTTCAAGTTGAGAAGGATGCGGCTGAGAGAAAACCACTTCTAGTGGGGCAGAGCTAAGTAGTGCCTCAATATCAGACATTTCTTGTGAAGACAGAGGCATAGTAGTCATGGTAGGTTGAGCTTGAGGTGCAGGACTAGTAGTAGGCTTAGGCCTAGTGCTGGTAGAAGAATGTTCGAGGCCCAAACTTTTATTGCCAAGACTCTTACCCATTTGCATCTTTTCTTCATCTGATACCCGTTGATATATCGCTAGGCTGCTCACACTTTTATGCCCAGTGACTTCCTTGATCTGTGAAGCGCTGAATTTGCTACGCGTCAAAATGCTTGCTCCTGTAACGCGAATACTGTGGTTTGTGTAGACTCTAGATAAATTATACTTGACACTAAGCTCCTTCATAAACTTCCCCAGTAAGTCAGCACCTACTGCGGGGCCTACTGCACGGTTGTAGTACCATATATCATCAGAACCAGGGTCAGCTTTTGGCCTAGCCCAAAGTGAGTCACATTTTGGGTGAAGATGTTGAAGATACAGCAGAAAAGATTCAACGGGACAGTTCTTTTCTCCTCGTCTTTCTGGCATATATCCGCTGTAGCTCTCTTTACAATTCTCTTTATGATTCTTGTTTTAGCTCGTCTACAACTTGACACACATACCTTTCCCCAGTTGCAGGGTTCTTTCTCACTTCAAATGTGGACTTTGTCATCTTGTGCATATTCTCGGAACCTCGTCTGCAGAAATAATAGCGGATATCAAATTGTACTTTTTCCTGGAGATTTGCAGGACTGGTAGTTGTGAACTGTGATTGGAGTTTATGTAAATCTACTGTTGCTATCTCAGGATGATGATTGGCCGATCCCTTTCCTTCATCTTTCAGTTCTCTAAGTGCACCTCTAAAAGCCTCGTGTGATTCCCTAAATTCAGGGTCTTTCAGATGTCATAAGCCTTATTGTATGGTGGAGATCGCAAATAACGCGAGAGGCCGTGTCGCAGATTTTCGTGCCTTTGATTGTACGTGCTCCATACCAGAATTCTGCTAATCTTGAATCCAGAATTGCAACATAAAAATTCTCAAAATCTACGGCGCTATCGCCATCACGATTCAGCAGAAAAGCTCGGAATGTTCTACCAGCCTTTGCGTTTGCTCTTTTGTATTCACTGGAATGCTTTCGTCAATTTTTTGTTGAATCTCCTCTTTGGAGTGATAAACAAATCGTTCGCTACCGCGAGCCGCCATGACGATATGTCGTCTGCACCTTATGATTTTCCTGTGTTGACAGGGCACCTCAGGGGGTAGGACATGCCAACCAAACAGCAACAGAGGATTCTAACGGCATCAACTTCTGTCGTAACCCGAGTTCCACAAATTACCGTTTTGAAAGCCCCAATGCTCAAATCGAGCAGGTTGTGTTCTACCCCCTCCTGGGACACCGTCACTGCTAATTGACGTCTCTTACGCAGACACGCTTCAACACTTAGTGTGTCATATATACGGACATTCAAAGCTGTATGTTGTTGTGTTAAAGAGTTCATTGTTAAACGGGTATACGGCCTCATATTACCCGTTTGATTAGGGTAATACGGGAAAATATTAATTAACTTCAGAACTGTTCTAGACCAATAGGATTAGAGTATTTATGTCTACTACATGATAAAATAATGTATAGTTTGCCATATATGGACAATAGTTAAAGAGATACAGGGTGATATCTGTTCAAGGTCATTCTGGAGAAGTCCATCCAGAAGTACCCCCAACCGCCGACAAAGGCAACGAGCGCGTCCTCGTGCGGGCGCGCTCGGTGGCTAGGTCGGGGGGGGGGGCGAGGGTACTTCTGGACTGACTATCCTGGGGCTGAAAGGTCTGTTATCGAAAGTGTATCAAAATGTTTCTCTTTAATTAGGTATTAATCCTCAGTATACATTTCGTGAGCAATTATGTTTAAACCCTCTGACGTCTACTTCGTTTCTTACAGTATCTCTGATTGGCTCATTACATGATATAGCATGACATAACCTCTGGGTAAATTATCGAAATAGCCCTTCTATATATCTGTACAAACATTTAAGCTTTTCTTACCATGCGTCTGATTGGCTAAATATATCATGTAACACAATGTATAACCAATCAAATCGGCCGGTAGACCTCAAGGGGTTAAGGTCACAGTCTATTGGGAATGGACATCTTTAGTCTTGAAAAGATAACCTTGAACCATTATGCCTTTCCAGTTGGTAACTTTTAATTTGTCATTCCATTCTATGACCCTTTTCATTTCACTAGCCTAAGGCTGCCTATACCAAATGAATAGAATCTGTTCTGTGGGACACTTATTGGAAGATCTAGTCAAATACGCAAGATAAATCTAAAGTTCTATTTAGAACAGTTTCTTCGTATAATCATTTATTATTACTAAACATTCCATTTAACTATATTTTACTTTTATTTAAATGTCTTAAATAATTAATATCTTATTATTAGCTAGAATGTGGAGCTCATTCTATCCCATCAAGGTTCTTCCCATTCCCTTGATCTTTCACCATGGTAAAGGTAAATTTCAAACCATGCTTCAGTGCATGTATTGAGGGAAGTTATCAAATCTCATTTCATTTGTTACGGAAGAGTGGCAAATGTTATAAACAGTGTGTCCCTTGGAGATTAGACCTCCCTTTCTATCTAGCCTTATGTTTGCAAAGGAAAAGATAGTCAAGCAGATTACATGGGTTCCCCCTAAAATTAAATTCTAACATCATTTATTGAATCTTTACAACATCTCCTTAAATAATTTGGATGCTACCAAAATCAAATATTGTCTCAAGGGGTCCATTTGGCGGCCATCTTGTTTCTAAAGAGATCAGTCATATAAAGTGGTTCGATTTAGTTGAAAAGTATCTCAAATGATTCGTCTCATCATAAGGAATCAGAACATACACTTTGGCATATTTGTGATGTTATGTACAGTTACAGAGATATGTGTGCAAAAAGGTCATTGAAGTTTCGATTGGTCATTCATTGTACAGTGGACCGAACTTCCAAAATGGATGGATCTTGACAAAATTGGCCGTTCATTCGTTAAGCGTTCGGTATGAGCTATGGTTAGTAATCAAGAAATGAGAAACAGTATAGTGCAATACTCTAGGACTGTGTAGTTAGTGGTAACAATTTGGTCCTATCCGTAAAGTTATCTCTTATCAATTTGCATGTTTTGTATGGGATAGGGACTACCCGTCTCTTGATACTTAAATATATGCCAAAAACGGATGATCCTTACATGTTGAAAAGTCATTTAGATTGCTCTATGTCATTACATTTAACAACATATTTGCTGTTGATTTCAAATTTACCCCGTACTAATTTTACCCCCTTATTTTACAATGTTCCCACATTTCCCCACAGCCACGGTTGGACCCCAACCCATACAAAATTTCTGAGCACCCTTCAAATTCAGAAAAAACATCTTAAAAACATTCTTCCACCAAAACGTCTATTGATTCTCATTTTATAAAACCGTTACTTCTACAACATAAATGTTTCATCTCAAAACTTTGGAACTTAAGCCATTTCGGTGGCTATCTTTATTTTTAGTTAAATTTTGTAATTAATTATTTTTTTTTATCAATAATCTCTTGGGTGCAGCCTTTAAAGAAACTGAGGGCACTGGTACAACGGCCCAAGATGGAACTGAATCTGGATCACACCCACAATATCAAGACACCCCCCCCCACAAAACAAATAACGATAGATAAAGTATAAATTTTTTTAATTCTGAAATCCCCCTTGGGCATCTTTCCATTCACATAACATTAGTTTATCCTACCCGTCCCGACGTGTTTCTTGATGAAGCACGCCCCACGTGTTTGCTGTTCGACCCTTATGAATTAATATGGCCATTTATAAAATAACAAATTGGCTCGATGGCCATGATATCAACACCCCACCACCCCCAAAAAATGATGGTAAAAAGAAAATTTGAATACTAGCCAAACTTGGATAAAAGACTCCGAGGATAAATTATTGAGTTTTCTTTTAAAGGTAGGGAAAGAGATCAGACCAATGGACTCGAAAAGATTCTCGTCCCCAAATTGCCCCTGGAATTCCATAAATTTATGAAGTTCTAGAACGGATAAAATAATAAATCGAAGTATTTCAGCGGGCTTTCGAAATAAAAAAAAAAGTTGAATTGGATCCATTTTATTCGTTCAACGTAATGACCAGTTATTCTTCCTAAAATCAGACTTAACATTATAAATTAAGATTAACTCTTGAACCACGCTAAGCTATGTTAGCCACGACCCACACAGTGCCTCTACCCCAGATAACATGGAGATATGGGCCAATAATATAGGCCAATATTTACCAACTAGAGGACAAAGTATAAGTATCGGTCCAATATTATTTGCTCAACGGCCCGACATTGGACCAAAGTGGGCCCCCGGCCAATGGTTGGAAAAATCCCTGGGCCAATTCTTGGTAATAGATACCTTTGAACCAATATGCGAGAATATACATATTTTTTATTTGCACAATAATATATATTTTAACCAATGCTTATTTAAGATAAATTAATTAAATAATTTGAGCTAGGTCAATGAGTTTATTTTTGTATTGAAATTGATACATTGGTATTTAGATAGTATATATCACTTTGACAATATTGGGTTCTTGATCAAACACAATCGCCCTCACTTGAGGCATTTCTAGCGTTATTTCCGTAGTGGTTTGTATTTGTTTCTCACTGCTATTTTAGGCAAACATTTAAGCCTTATCCAGACCATAATTTTTGATGGGACAAAGTCCCCCCATCGTTGTTCTTTTCCCCCCCTATCACATATATTGGCTCTATATTGCTTCTTGGTCGTCATTGCCAATTTGATGCGCCAATATTAGACCAATAAAGATGCCACGATATGATAGCCGACCTTATCACAGTGCAATGGTAAAACCAATAGCTGGCCCAACTATACGTTAAGCAACCCTGATGCCGATGCCAAGACTTGTACCGATTGGCCCCCCCGGAAATCATTGTGGGCCAATATATGGCGTGCTAGACGTGTTGTTTTAGCTTAGCCTGGGCTAGGCATACCACATGTCGACTATTAAACCTTTTACCTTCGCCTATTACTTGCCATATTCATGAACTTGAATTGAGTCCAAAAAAATATCTCTATCCCAGGACCTTTCAAGTAGAACCGCTGAAACTTATCTTTGCACAGCGATACAAATTTTCGGCCCTGATTGATATAATGCCCTTTGCATCGTTTCATTGCGTTTCCTCCACACCCCACTCCGTTGATGTCCTTCTAGTTAGTTACACACCAGCGTATGTTCTCTACTTTAACCCCCGCTTGCAATTTCAATCGTTGTTACGGTCTAACCATCGTCGCGCCAGCGCGTGATGCTCTTTTGTGTTTTATGTTTTCGCTGCCATGCAACTCCGGCAGCTGACGAATGTTCCCGTATCTCTCCTCCTCAGATTTGTTATGTTTGCTCAGCCGCAAACGGGCGCCTGTTGTTTTTTATTCCTTTTCACTCTGTTTCTGTTAATCACCTTCGAGCAGGCACGTTATTTTCCTTAGTCTCCTGTGGCCGGTGTAGCCCGTTCCTGTTAGCGCCAAATCACTGAGTCACTATGGACACGCACCCTGTCTGGCATTAATTGCGGTCAAAACACATCCGCTCTGTTTTACTGCATGTTTTTTTCGAAGTGGATCCACCGTCACCACCAACTTCTCCTTTCGACACCCCCTAGTTTTACGTTCTGTATGCCCGCATATTCCATTTTGATTATTGTCGAATAGCGAACTGTATTCTTCGACCCTCCCTTCACCGCGATCGTCGAACCGCAACATTGCAGTTCAAATATCCGCCCCACCGCCCTCACAATATAGCAAGAAAACAACTACTTATGTCGGCATTAATTACCTGGTGCGCAAAAACAATATTGCAAAAACTTAATGCCCCCCGCACATTTAACCCCATTTTATCCTTTGCGGCCCATACTGTAATTTTATTTTAATATTGTGCCCAAAGCCTCTATTTCAAGCCGCAATAATTATTTGCTATAACAGTATTTGCATAACAGTATTACTGGGTTGAGAAGCGAGGGCCTTACAAGGGAATATAATATAGTTACTGTCTAATGTCGTCTTTACATGCGCATTAAATTATTCCCATAACAATATTTGCAAAACTCTGAGCGCCATTAAATTAGTCGATAATAACCAATATTTGCAAAACTTTATGACGTCATAAATAATTCGCATTAACTAATATTTCTGAAAAATTTTTCTCGCCCTCATGCGCACCTTAAAATTATTCGTATGTGTTTCTGTGCATAATAAAGATAATATCGCATGCACGTATTCACATTTAATATTCACAGACCGATGGTCGTGTAACCCATAGGAGAATTCGCTATGAGTTTTCTCGCATTACACATAAATACATAACGCGTACATGAACGCATTCGCAATTTTGTCATCGAAAGTTTTCTGCGCTTTATAATACTTGTAATTCGAAAAAATTGTTATGCGAAAATTTGTCATTAGCTCTTTTTTCATTCGTTCAGAAAAATATGGGTTACGTCTTTTTTTACGTGGGTTTGTAATTGTAACGATCGGGGTTTGTGGTGCTCAATAGTACCCACCCGCACAATAACTTAATTCTTAACAATGACAAAGCCTAAAACATTTTATTTTTAACAGGTTGTGAATTATTTTTTTCTAAATATTTACGCAGAAGGTATCAAAAATTTAGGGTTGTAGGGTATATTCGTTTTATGTAAAATTCAGATTATAGGCCTACATTATGTATTTTAACAACTCTCCGGTTAAGGTGGTATAAGGTAATTTTTCTAATCGGCGATACATTAAAACAACGTTTTTGGCTGTTTCTTTTTAAAGCTCCCTACTCGCTGCCCAATAATCAACACAGCCCACATTCCCGTATCGACTTATTTAGGTCGGCCTGTGGTGGTTGTGTGGGTGTGGAGGGGAATGGTGACAGTGGCTGCTGTAGGGTAGCTGGGAGCGATGGGTGTCGGGGAGGACCCCCCGGCTCAGTGCGTACCGACCGGGGGGCAGTGGGGGCAAGTTGCCCTTTCGCGGCTCAAAACAGCGGGACGATATGGACCAAAATATGCCATTTTTCAACCCTCTTCTTCGGGAAATTGGACCTAATTTCAGCCTAAAATTTGGGCAAAATTAAGTACATTCGGCCCCAGATTTTCGCGCTCTACGCGCGCATTTCTACAGGTTCAGGAATCATTGGAGCAAATCCCCGGGAAACGACTTACAGGATTTTGCCCCCTCTGCGGAACGATTGGAATTCTGCCCCCTCTGGATCAACAGCATCGGTACGCCATGGGAGGAGGCCGAGGTGTTGAGACGGGGGGGGTATGGGAGGGTGTTGGGGAGGGATGTTGGGGAGCGGAGGGGAGGGTGTTGGGGAGGGTGGGAGGGGTGTTGGGGAGGGGGTGTTGGGGAGAGGTGTGGGTCAAGGGGTGTTTGTGGGTAGGGTATTTTTATTGCATTTATTTAATGACATCTTTAACCGAGGGTAAGCTATAATTCTACGTACACCGCATGGTGTTCCAGTGGACGGGCCAGTCTTCAGATACCAATGAGTTGGGCATTACCACCAGTATGTTAAAGTAGGACTCAGAGGATTTTCAGACAATATAATTCTTTTTTTGGGTAGTACATGAATGACCAAAAGAGTCAACATGATGAACTAAAGATAGTAACCTAAATGCACAATTCAGCAAATCTGTTTGAGATGAAATCGGATTTTTCGTTTGATCCATCTAGCAGGAAACATTTATGTGTAGTAGTTAATGTCCCCCATCAGGAACCCCGATATAACAATTTTTTTAAAAATTCCTCTTCGGCATCCGGGCCCATATGACCTTCATATCCAAACCTGTTTAGTCTGTCTTCACCTATCTATCCTCTTGCTTCTATCCCTATATTTGATTCAGGGAATTCATTCAGCTTAGCAATTTCACACGTGCCCATTAGTATATGGACAGCACAACCTACCTGTACATGCAAAAAAAAAAACCCGATTTTTTTTTTGGGACATGACCCCGGGCGCCACCCCCGCCTCCTCAGGACCTCTCTGAGTCGGCCTTTACACCAAAAGTTTCATCCACCAGATTTTTCTCAATCATCCCCCTACGAGTCGTAAACTCTACCTAACATAGAAACTAAATTAGAACATTTTTACAATCTGCATCATACCATGGGCTACTTTTAAGCCGTTAATGCATATCCTACTAATATGGTCTTCTTTAATATCATTTATAAATTTTGCATGTCATTTAATTGATATAAAAGCTTGGAATGAACCACTATGAATATCCCTTCTTATAATCTAATATACATATTTAAATGTTGTTCTTTGACACCTTCTTTAAAACACTGAAGATTTGGCAAGCTTTGACCCCCCCCTTCCCCCCAGTGAGGGTGATTTTGGTAGGCTATTCCCATGATCTGGCCACCAGAGTACTGGTTAGGAGCGTTTACTAGCTTCCGTTTTGACAGATAAATGAGAGACCCCGATTGTTATGAGCTTCGAATCTAGGTTTTTATAAGCATGCGTGAAAGTCGATTGACTTTAGTCCCTAAAGCAATCCTGGAGCCAGACCATTAGACATTTGCAAATCAAAATTTATTTCGAAGTTTATTTTTCTGCCCTTTGGACTAACCATCTTTACCACTTTAATTCTCTGTATAAATCCCTTGTGTGAATATCTCTGATTTACTGTATAAACCCACCTACGTCACAGGGTGGGGGTGTTTTTGTTAGGGAGTGGTGTTGGGGACGGGGATGGGATGTTGGGGAGGTGGAGGAAAGCTCGTTTCGGTGTTGGGGGTTAGAGGGGGGGTCTGTTTAGCGTCCCTGCCTCCCATAGGCCTGGTCGTTTTTTTCTCGCCCGTCTTCTTAATGCAGGGGGCTCCCCTACGTGCCCCTGTTTGAAAAATTCCATAAAATGGTGTCGACACACCTAAAACCTGGCTGTGCCCCCAATCAGGGACGGTACCCCCTCCCGACGCTTGCCCTTCAATCGGGTCGGTTTTTTGCCAACACCCCCCACCCCCACAGGATTGACTCACGCTACGCCACTGATTACGCAGCACAGAATCCGACCCCATGATTTGCACCTTTATGATTGCCACTGACCTTGATGAGTAGGCCTACAATTCATTGGTAACTATTCCATGGGTGACTACAGAATATTGTTTACAAACTTGACATTTTCTTCACAACCTGTACTATAATTAATTATTTTGTAGAATAAACACTTCTATTCAAGCAAAAAAAAATGATCTTTGATTTAATAAATAAAATGATGCCGGGCGTGTTTATAAAATGCCTGGATTGCCCCTAACATGATTAGGTGTACTTTAGCACCTAGGAGCATGTTAAGCTAAAAACCTCCAATGCAATTTTCGCCCAGTTGAATTTATTACATGACCAAAGAAAACGTCAGGAGTTAATGACGATGGACTTGTAAAAATAAGTTAAAAAACGCATTTTACATTTTAAGCTCTGTTTTTTTCCACAGATAATAATGTCAGCGAACGCGACACAAACTCTTCTGCACGGTAATATCAGTGATATTTACTTATACGATCGAGTATGCTAGGGCCGGCCCGCCCTACTTCAGTGAATTCTAAATGCGGCTATTCTAAGCCAGGTACACTCCTGATTTGGGGGGCACAAGCGGTGTGTTTGTGCACCTTTTCAATGGAAGTTTTCACTGTCTACCTCTACTTCTCTGTATTCACACCCTTTCACCTCCTGATGCACTTTTCTCTCCCCCCACCACCTACATTCTTCCTGTTCCCTTAGTGCCCGACAAATACGTAACCCAAGGCCCCCAATAGTACACTACTCTGGCCTCAATGATTTCCCAACACACCACCCCCTAGGTATTCTTTCAACACTACCATCCGCAACACCCAGCCCACGCTAAAACCACTGTCCAAGTAGCATCCACCCCATACATATATTTGCCCCAACATCCCGGCCCCAATCCAACAAACCAATTCCCAACCCCTCCCACAAACAACGAGTCCACGATACAATAAACTCCCAAACAGCTACCTACCGAAACACCACTCCCCGCAACCTATTATCCAACCCTATCTGTTATTTTGTAGTTACCATTCTTTTCATTTGGTTTTTCTTCTTCATATCCCTTTTTTTAATCAACAACCTAATTCCTCGCACAATTTCAAAACATTTTTGTGCTTTCCCAAACCCCATTCCATATACAGTTGTCAACATCCCCTCTGATGACCGTACCAACCTAAAACACCCTTCCATGTTTTCCCCATTTTTAACAACATTGATCCTCAAAACATCCCCACCCCCGACAAATAAATACTCATTATCGCTCCCTGCAAATACCAATCATTAATCCACCCCCTATCCCTAAGAACACACCCCCTACACAAACATTAATACTTAAAGTAGGCAGGACTAAATTGTTGGTTTCGGCAGTGCTTTATTTGTTCTCACCAATATCCGATCGTTACAACTTTTTTTTAAAACTACCGATAAACTAACGACACCCACGTACACAATACGTTTTATGAATTTTTTCTTTCCCGGCCTTCGCTTCATCCCTTCCTTCTTTGCCCTCCCGTTTTTCTTCCCGAATACAAAGTGCGCATATAAAAAATGTTCGAATGAAAAATTGCGCATAACGTAATGCGAATAAGTTCATGGACAAAACTATAGTGAGTTATTTATGGGGAATTGCGAAGAAAAAACTGTGCGAATAATTATTGCAAACACAAAGTATGCTGAATTAATTAAATGGCCATACGTACACGCGGGCGCATATCTTTCGGTGAATGTGAAAATGCGAGCAAAACCAAATACGAATATTTTTCGGCACATCAACATTTATTTGTCGATAATAATTTCCCATGCGCCATTATTAAGTTGTGCAATATTTTCATGCGCATAATTTATGCGCAAAAGTTTTGCCAACTATTGTTATGCGAATATTATTTTAGAATTAAAGAATATAATTACAAAAAAACAAAAAAACTAAAAAATCAATAAAATGCAAATATTGTTATGCGAAATAATTTATTTCGCATAAAGTTTTGCAAATAATTGTTATGTGTCTTCTGATAATTTAATGTGCATAAAGTTTTGCAAATATTGTTATGCGACCCCACTAATGTTTAGAATGCGCCTCAGCCTTGCAAATTATTGTTTTTATGCAAATAAATTTAATTCCGCATATGTTTTGCAAATAGTGTTATGCGGACATTTCATGCATGAAAGCTTATCATGGCGCAGTCAAAATGTGCTAAAATCGATAAAGTTATGCGGTGAATGCACTTCGAAACAAAACAATGCAGTTCAAAAGAGCGAATTTTTTGCACCGCATTTCAGGCAGAAATGCGTCCATACGACCTCTATACCTGGATGGCGGGCGGCGATGGAGAGTGAACCATTGTCCTCCCATTTTGTAGCGGGCCAACCCCCGTTCCGGGGGATCGCTGCATATTCCTTTCACTGGCCACTTGTCCGTTCACCTTTGACCTTCCTCCACATAAGGGCCAACCGCAGCGGTTTTTTCCACCACGCTTTAGAAGACACTTCCCATCCTTGTTATTTCCCCCCACTCCTATCCTCCCCATATTGTGACCTAAATCAACTGTAAAAGCAACCACCCAGCACAGACACTTCCGAAACCTCCTTGCCACTAATACATGCGTCACCTCGCATGATCGACACTACCCATCACTGCTCGCCATTCACTAGCAAGAGCTTTATCGCTGCCCCACCAACCACTAACCCCAATGACCCTACCTTTGTACAATCATCGCTATCATACGCCGCCTGAAGGAATGCCCTTGCCTTATTAGTTGACTAAAATCGACACCAACAAGAACACGGATGAGGGGAATGCGGGAAGGGGACCGCGGAGAGGGAGGAGGGGGAGTGGCAATGGTGAGGTGGCATCCCATTGGCTCCGCGCACCGATCCTGACGAGGAGGCCAACCGGAAACGCGGAGTGAACCGCGAGTCGACCGATGGGAGGGGCTGGGGACCACTGGGGGGGCAATGGGAGGGGATGGAAGGGCCCCGACCTCGTTGAGGATGGGATTTAGGGGAGTCGATGCCGAGCTAGTGTGTAGGAGGAGGGGGGAAGGTTGTTGACCACCCCAACCCAATGGGGTCTCTAAGGGAGGTATAGGGAAAGGGGAATGCGCCCCCCCAGGCCACAAAACAACCCAACGACAGAGACACGGCCCACCCAGACCCCCGAGGAGAAAGCGAACCCCGAGGACGACACGACACCCCACCCATCTCTCAACCAACCCCCCGAGGACCGGGCACAGACCACCCGCGGCGCCAGAGGGTGGCAGGGAGGGCCACCGAGAAGAGGGACGGGAGGGATCGCGGGGCCCGCCAGCCCCCCCCGCCCGCGACCCCCCCTGTCACCCACCCCCCCCAGGCGAGGGCAGGCAGATTAATTAGGGATAACCCCCACCCCACCGAAGAGGGAGGGCCGGTCGCCGGGACAAGAGGAGGGCAAACCCCCCCGGGAGCGGCACATAAAGGACTGGCAAAACCCCCCCTCCCCCCCACCCCCTCCCCCAACCCCCCCCCCGAAGGGAGGGAGGGGGAGAGGAGGGAGGGAGGGAGGGCCAACCCGAGACCCCCCCCCCCCCCACCCCCCACAGGGAGGGCCCTACACCAGGCCGAGCCGCGATCGAACGGGAGGGACGGAAAGAGCCCCACCCCCACCCCCCCCCCCACTCAACATACCCCGCCTCCCCCCCCCCCATCCCCACCCCCCCGCCCCCACACCCCCCCCCCCCACCCGATCCCCCCCCTCCCCCCCACCCCCCTATCGCTCTTTCACCCCTCTCACCCACCCCCAACCCCCCGCACCCCGGAGCCCAGGCTCCACAACCCCGCCGACGGGAGGTGAGGGAGGGGGAAATGGGGCACGACGGCGGTCGCGAACCATGCCGGATCTCGACCCCCCCACACCCACGAGCTCTCGACCGGCCATCTCGGCCAGGACTCCCCCCCCCCCCCCCAGACTAACCCCGAATCCCCGCCAGGACCCGGGGACGGCCGCCACCCCCCCCCCCCGTTAGAGTGATGAAGGGACGGCCCTAGCGACGGATACCACCACCCCCTCCTAATGGGGACGGGACCGGAGAGGGAATGGGGAAACGTGCGGCCAGAGAGAGAGAACCAGGCAGGTTGCACCCCGACGGCGAGGAGGGGAACAGTGAGGGGAAGGGGAAGAGGCAACTGGGAGGGAGAGGGACGAGGACTCGGGAGGGAGGGACCCCTCCCCACGGAATGGGCGGCGGGAATTGGGGGAGGTGGCCTTTCCTGGAGGCCGCTCGGCCGGGGGCTTGGGTGAGGCGGATGTGGAGGGGAGAGGAGAGGAGGGAAGGGGAAGGGGAGTGGGGACGCGGATGACCTCTTCTCGGGAAGGGGAAGGGGGAGGGTTAGGGGGAGGGAATTGGGGAGGGGGATGGGGAGGGGGGGTGTTGGGAGGGGGAATGGCGATGGGGGCCGGGAAAGGGATGGAAAAGTGAAGGGGAGTGGGGAATTGGGGAACTCAAGCGTGCGTGTATAGCAAAAGGAATCACCTGCAAGAAATAACTGATAAATAAGGAGAAATTCTCGAAAAGATTAATGAAACAAACTGAGGAAATGTGATTTGTGAAATAATAAATAAATACGTGAAAAATAGCAGAGCATGTTATAACACAAGAAAATTGCATATTTGATTAAATAAAGAAATTAAGAATGCCATGAAGGAAAAAAAAATTAATGAATGGATGATTCCAAACTACCTTTATGAATAAAGTAAGTAATTATTATCAATAGATGAATAAAAATAACAAAGAATGGAAGGGAAGAGGAAATGGAAGAAGGAAAGGGAAGAAGGGGAGGAGAAGGGAAGGGGATGGGGGGAAGGGCGAGGGCGGACAGGGGAAGGGGTAAGTGGGGAGGGGGGAAGGGGAAGGAGAGGAGAAGCGGGAGAGGGAGGGGAGGGGCGGAAAGTGCGAAAGATGAAGGGGAGGGGAAGGGAGGGAGAGTGAGGGGGGGGCGAGAGAGAGGGGAGTGAGTGAGGAGTAGGTGAGTAACGGGGAGGGGAAGGGCGAGGGGAGGGTTGGTCGATGGTAGAGGGGAGGGGAGGGGAGGGGAAAAGGGGAGGGAGATGTGGAAGGAAGTGAAATTTTTCCTGTATAAAGAGGCACACAATACCTATAACACAATTGTGTTGGTCACAAACAACATGGTCATTTCTTTTTGGCAGACATTTGAATTGTTTCACCTTTCACCAATTATTTGTATAACTGCCACAAATTGCACTCCTATATGCTACACAGTAAAGTAATCCCAGCATTTAGGATGTCTTGTATCGCGCAATTAGCAGATTATAAAGTGGCATAAATGTGTCGGATGCTACTACCAAACATTTTTTTATAAATATGTAGATATTTCTTTCAAATACAAGAAATATTCACAAGGTTGCTTGACTTCGCATTGAATCTGTCGGTGAAACCCCATGTTTCTGCCCTCTACAAATGGCGTCTGGGGAAGTTCCGGTTGTTTCAGGTCGCCCGACTAGTCAATAGACTATTTGCCACAATCCCCGAAATGCATTTCGATCCCGGTGTCCATTTTCCATCCGGGAACTTTACCGACTCAAGTCGGATAATAAAAAAAAATTACGGTTAGGAGCGTAACGAAAAAAATAACCAGAAAACTTACCCTATCGGTGACGTTGCACTACAATTGTGTAATCGTCCGTCCGGTGACAAGTAGGGCACAGTACGATCGACGAAAAAGATACACGTTTTGTCGTGGAATTTCAACACCAGTGCCCTCTCGATATTTTTTGTTCCTTAGATATTCTTCTTACATTTTTGTAAGATTACTTCACGTGAAAAGGTACTTTGATTGATAATTTTAGGCACTGTTCGGCGCCGCGAACGAACAACAATTTTTTTTTTTTTGTAATACATGACCTATGAGTACAAGTTCACGGATGGAAATGGGCACGGAATGAGATGCAATTTCGGGGATTGTGCAATAGTCTATACTCGAGCCCGCTCCGCGATTCAAGGTATAGAGGTCGTGGTCTTAGGAAGCTTTAGGTAGAACACCATTTTGTGGGACCATAAAATACGCGCCAAAATGCGAACAAATTATGCAACGGTATGTGGACAGTACGTAAGCGAGTGCAAATATTCAATTTATTGAATGACACGTGACCTATAATCATGCCAATTGACAATTAGCTACTTTGATGCCCCATTAAAATATACACATGACAAGGACACAATATACTTTGCAGTTTGTTGTTGGCAAGAAGCTTGATTCAGCGTTAAATGCACCTGCGGCTATCACGGATGCCTCCGCCAACCCACGGAAAACTTATAACATCTAAGCAGGAATTGCTTCACCACCGCCTCCGTGTAGCGTTAGCGAGCATACAAGGAGCGTAGCTGCCACGTATCTAATGTGGAAGCACCCTATGGTTGGACAGATACCTGCTGCAACCGCTTAAATCCAGAGAGAGATCAAGTTTCTTAAGCAAAGTCCAACCTCTTGAAACAGTCTCTTTAAGGAGCTAAGAGAGTCGCCTTGTTAGAAAGAAAGATTTGCCATCAACAAAGTAGTAACATACTGTTGTGCACATGGTGAGCATCCCCACCTGGGTGGCTCCTTCTGGGCTAATGGCGATGCCTCAACCGATTGAGAACCAGAATTGGCCGACCTAAAGTTTCCTTGCAGAAGTGTGAATACTGGAAGCAGATCAGGACACTTACATGTGGTTGCGGAACAACATGTCTGGTCTGCCACTGCTGGAGCAAAAATGCACAAACAAGGACCTGGCGGAATTCAGTGAAGCAGCCAGATGCTGAACCCATCTCTGGCTGGAGCATATTTGAGAACCCCATCAGTATTTGGACACGATAAGAAGAAGTTGTTGGCAAAATAACTGCAAAAAAAAGTTTACGGTTTCTTACTGGCAGGTGGAATGCCTCCCCAGGATGCCTCCTCGACCTATTGATTTTTTAAAACCGTCTCAATAATATGTGACCATTACATTAATGTACAAACGTTTGGAACATGATGAGTGTCTTGTACATGGGTCTAAGTACTTGATGTTTAAATTGATAGCAACGAAACCCTAACATATTGTTAACTAGAGGCATTTTAAACGACAGTATATATAAAATACTAAGATTCTAACAGACTATAAGAAAAGTTTTGTAAAAGTCCATATTATTTTGGTGGGTACAGGCATTACTGAGTTGACGTCCGTAACAGCAGAAGTTATTAAATGGGGGTTTCGTTCAGGATAGATACGCGCGCCGGATCGAGTCGTGTGGCAATGTCAAACATCAATAACGGTTCAGTAAATGGTAATCTTGACTTTTGGTAAAGTACAAGGAGGGCGTATTCGTTGCATATTGTCAAGCCCCAGGATTAAAGTTGATACAAATGATATTGTTTGAATGACTACACTTACGTTGGTTACCTGGAAACGAGCCGTTTCGTTTGATAACTACAATCCATTACAAACAAAACATTTAATCGCAATGCCTTCATATGTTCGGTCATTTAAATGTTGATTTCAAGTCCAACTCAGTTTTAAACAAAAGAAAGCATATTTAGCCTACGCAACAACAGTAAAATGATAAGGAATCAATCAACCCAAATCACTTTTGAAAACATATTCTAAATTTAACCCTTGAAAATTAAATGAGATAACAAAAATCTTATTAGTTTAGGGCGAAATTTCACCGCAGTTTGCACTACACATCGTGACAGTCCACCTTCTTACACCTCTCATTGCATCTTTTTCTCTTAGATAATTAAGTAAATCCTTTAATAATAAAATATATCACCCATATGCTAATGATTTTTATTTCATAAGGTAATGTTATTGTTAGGTTACGTTTAGGTTAGAGCTTTAAAGTTAGGGTATTTTGCATATAGGTAAGGTGCGGTTTCTAACTAACTAATGCATGGTGGGTCACGTTTCCACCATGTTCTTCCAATCAGAACCGGTTTCCGTTACTCAATCAATAATACGGTTAACCGCCATGAACCACCCTAGAATCTCAGGATTAATTGCTATTATGAAGTAATGCAGATAATTGTAGCAATTAAAAATCCATTAAGATTACCTATTGTTCAGACACTAACAAACTTTAACCGGACGCTCACAATATTTATCAGGAGTTAGGTTCGGCCGCCGGGAACAGCTAATTCCATTGCGATACACACACCACATGTAGTTACTGTGAAGAATCCAAAACCACCAAGAATCGATGGCACGTGGCTAATTAGGAACATCACCACCATGCAAAAACTCATGTCATGTGATCATATTCCAACCAAAGGCTTTTTTTTTTTGCTTTTCTTTTGTTGCACGGGGTTGTGCATGTACAAGGGGAAACACGGAAGAGCAAGCGCTGGGACACGAGGTTCCGATAGGCCATGTGAGTGAATGGAAAAATACGAATTTCGGAACTATAGCAAAACGGTATATGGATGGGAAATGATTGAAGAAGTATGCATATAGCACTATCAAGAGCACTAAAGACGGTTTATGTCAGAACTAAACCACTGAAATTTTCGCTAATATGGATTGATATGCAACACAAATTATAGTAGTGTCTAGGAAAATAAATCTGAGCAAAATGAGAATAAAACGTAATTTGAGATGTATGGCCAAGGGACAGCTACTGACCCTCTCTGGGCTTGGTATGGCGCAATAAAGTGGATCCCAACCATTGTTTATTATATAAGAAGTGGCGCGCTTTTCAATATGGCTAATGATGCTGTAAAGAAGTTCGATTGTTGCAAGATAGATATTGGTACGCTCGGCAGTAGATTCAGTGACTCTGTCATCTGATGAATATAATCAGTGGGAGGGGCGCTAGTTGGAGAGGGGAGACGTGTTACGGTTAAAATTGTTATCTGGCATGCGAACCAACGCGACTGTGATGGACATCAACTATTTTACGAGAAAAATACAACCATATCTGCGATATTGACATCAGCAAAGTCATTAAATTCTGCAATATCTTTCAATGACATTTATTCATTAACTCATAACTAAAAATGCGCTGATGAAACTATAGTGGTTTGCAAATATCTGTAGTGACGCCTTGTTAATATTTGGTAAAGGCATATCAAAAGCTCTAATTTTTCATCGGTAATAAGTCATGTCAGATATCCGAAGATGATTATATGATTTATTATTACAAGAGTCGAGTATACGTTTATTACCAATAAATTTGTAAGTACTTTAAATTAATTTGTAAAAAAAAAAAAAATTTTATTAAAAAAGTCAGATTTAACTAATAATGAACATGACAATTCTCGCCTAATGATATTGGGTCTATACAGCAAAAATATTTCAACAACTCGCCAGATGGGTCGTTTCGTTAGATAACCACCCTTGAACAACTATATTTGTTTTATGTTTCTTTATTGTTATGTGTATGGAAGATTAAAAAAATAAAGTTTTCTTTGTTTAGGTCATGGAGTGGTGTACAGTTCTGGATGCTTTTCTTGAAAAAGTGGACCTCAATCTAGAATAATGATTCTTGCTAGCTGTTTTGATCATTTTAGGTTGCGACCATAAATACGCGCCAAATGGAACAAAATTATGCACGGTATGTGACATAAGCGATCAATATATCATTTATTGAATGACACGTGACATATAATCAATCCAATTACAATTATCTACTTTTATCCCCATAAAATATACAATGGACAAAGGCACAATTATACTTTGCAGTTGTTGTTGGCAAGAAGCTTGATTCAGCGTTAAATGCCCCCTGCCGGCTTATCACAGGATGCCTCCGTCCAACACCAACGGAAAACTTATACATCCTAGCAGGAATTGCTCCACCAGACATCCGTCGTAGCGTAGCGAGCATACAAGAGCGTAGCTGCCAAGTATCTAATGTAAAGCACCCTATGTTTGGACAGATACCTGCTGCCAACCGCCTTAAATCCAGAGAGAGTTTCTTAAGCAAAGTCCAACCTCTTGAAACAGTCTCTAAGGAGCTGAAGAGAGTCGCCTTGTGGAAAGAAAGATTTGCCATCAACCAAGTAACAACTATTGGTATTGCACCTGGTGAGCATCTCCCACCTGGAGTGGACTCCTCATGGGCTGAATGGCGATGCCTCAACAGATTGAGAACCAGAATTGGCCGATCTAAGGTTTCCTTGCAGAAGTGAGACTACCTGGAAGCAGATCAGGACACTACCTGTGGTTGCGGAACAACATTTCTTGGTCTGCCCACTGCTGGAGCAAAAATGCACAAACAAGGACCTGGCGGAATTCAGTGAAGCAGCCAGATGTTGAACCCATCTCTGGCTGGATCATATTTGAGAACCCCATCAGTATTTGGACACGATAAGAAGAAGTTGTTGGCAAAATAACTGCAAAAAAGTACGGTTTCTTACTGGCAGGTGAATGCCTCCCCCAGGGATGCCTCCTCGACCTATGATTTTTAAAACCGTCTAAAATAATATTTGACCATTAATGTTACTAAACTGTTTGGAACTGATGAGTGTATTTGTACATTGGTCTAATGTACTTTGATGTTAAAATTTTGATAGCAACGAAAACCTAACATATTTTTAAATAGATGCATTTTAAACTGACAGTATATATAAACTTACTCAGATTTCTAAAGACTATAAGAAAAGTTGTAAAGTCCATGATTATTTTGTGGGTACAGCATTACTGAGTTGACGTAACAGCAGAATTTTATTTAAATGGCGGGTCGTTCAGGATTACGCGCGGCAGGATCGACGTGGGCAATGTCAAACATCAATACGGTTCAGTAAATGGTAATCTTGACTTTTGGTAAAGTACAAGGAGGGCGTATTCGATTGCATATTGTCAAGCCCAGTATTAAAGTGATACAAATTTATATTGTTTGAATGACTACACTTACGTTGGTTACCCTGGAAACGACGGCCGTTTGCCATTACTACAATCCAAACAAAACATTTAATCGCAATTGCCTTCATATGTCGTCATTACATGTGATTTCAAGTCCAACTCAGTTTTAACAAAAGAAAGCATATTAGCCTACGCAACAACAGTAAAATGATAAGGAATCAATCAACCAAACATCACTTTCCACGAAAACATTTCTAAATTAACCCTTGAAATTAAATGAGATAACAAACATCTTATTTAGTTTATGCGAAATTTCACCGCAGTTTGCACTACACATTCGTGACAGTCCACCTTCTTACACCTCTCTTCAAATATTAGCGGTATTCGCCATGGCCACGCGTTTGCCATTGCCTCTTTTTCTCTTAGATAATTAAGTAAATCCTTTATATAATAAAATATATCACCCATATGCTAATGAATTATTATTCATAAGGCTAATGTTATTGTTAGGGTTACGTTTAGGTTAGAGCTTTAAAGTTAGGTATTTTGCATATAGGTAAGGTGCGGTTTCTAAACTCAACTACTGCATGGTTGTTCACTGTTTCCACCATGTTCTTTCCAATCAGAACCGGTTTCCGTTACTCTAATCAATAAAATACGGTTTAACCGCCATGAACCACCCCTATAATATCAGATAATTGCTATATGAAGTAATGTCAGATAATTGTAGCAATAAAATCGATTCAGATACCTATTGTTCAAGACACTAACAAACTTTTACCGGACGCTCAACAATATTTATAAAGGAGTCTAGGTTCGCCGCCGGGCACCGCTAATCCATTGCGATACACACACCAATGTAGTACTGTGAAAGAATCCCCAAACCACCAAGAAATCGAGGCACGTGCTAATTAGGACATCACACCATGCAAAACTCATGTCATGTGATCTATTCCAACCAAAGGCTGCGCGGGGTTGTGCATGTACAATGGGAAACACGGAAAGAGCAATGCGCTGTGACACGAGGTTCCGATAGGCCATGTGAAGTGAATGGAAAATACGGAATTTCGGAACTATAGCAAAACGGTATATGGATGGGAAATGATTTGAAGAAGTATGCATATTAGCACTCTCAAGAGCACTAAAGACGGTGTCAGAACTAAACCACTGACATTTTCGCTAATATGGACTTTGATCTGCAACACAAATTATAGTAAGTGTCTAGGAAATAATATCTGAGCAAAATGAGAATAAAATGTAATTTGAGATTTTGGCCAAGGGACAAGCTACTTGACCTCTCTGGGCTTTGGTATGGCGCAATACAAGTGACCCAACCATGGTTTATTATATTAAGCAGTGGCGCGCTTTTCAATATGATCTAATGATGCTGTAAAGAAGTTCGATTGTGCGAGATAGATTATTGGTACGCTCGGCAGTAGATTCAGCGACTCTGTCATCTGATGAATATAATCAGTGGGAGGGGCGCTAGTTGGAGGAAGACGTGTTAAGGTTAAATTGTTATCTGGCATGCGAACCAACGCGACATGTGATGGACATCAAATATTCATACGAGAAAATACCATATCTGCGATATTGACATCCGCAAATTGTCATTAAATTCGCTAAGTATTCTTTCAATGACATTATTTCACTTAACTCATTAACTAAAATGCGCTGAAACTTATAGTGGTTGAAATATTTGTAGTGACGCCTTTTTTAATATTTGTGTAAGGCATATCAAAAGCTCTAATTTTTTCATCGGTAAGTCATCAGATATCCGCAGATGATTCTATTATTTATTATTATCAAGAGTCTGAGTATACGTTTATTACCAATAAATTTGTAAGTACTTTATGTACGAATACTTAAATATTTTAGTAAAAAGTCAGATTTAAACTAATAATTAAACAAATGACAATCTCGCCTAATGATATTGGTCTATACAGCAAAAATATTTCAAACAACTCGCCAGATGGGTCGTTAGATACCACCCTTGAACAACTATTTATTTGTTTTATTTTTCTTTTATTTTGTTGATGTGTATGGAAGATTAAAAAAAATAAAGTTTTCTTTGTGGTAATGGGTGGATGATACAGTTCTGGATGCTTTTCTTGAAAAAGTTGACCTCAATCAGAATATACTGATTCTTTGCTAGCTTGTTTTGATCATTTTAGGTTGCGACCATACACTCCTTAATCAATATTATAATGTCTATATTCTACATTCTAAATTCTGTAATGTCTTATATTTTGAATACTTAACTTTCTTGTCAATACACAATATGATATACACTTTATTCATAATAATTGGCTGCACCTTATCCCGTTGATGCAGGATGATATTAAAATGAGTGGAATGTGTGAACATTGACCCCCGAGGTATTAGCCCAAGATCATCAGCTATCGAAAGATTATTGGGTATCAAAAATATTTTGTATCTTACGATGTCCCCTGTGATTCACACAACTGACGATATTGGATTTAAGTGTAGTAGGGCCCACACACTTAGTCTACACTTTTTCTTTCTTATTTTCCTTGTAAAGTAGAAAAAATAGCCCAGAGCAATGTACAACTAAGGAAGTAGAGCTGGTGGATTGGTAATAAAAATGCGTTCACTTTAAGCCAAATCCTTCTATTACCATACACAATAGAAAATTACAAGCCGCTCGCTTTTTTTTATCCTTTCTCATCTAACAACTTTGTTCTTCATCAGAGAAAATGCTGTGGTTTCCTGTTGGGCAAAAATCATGTTAGAATTTCGTAAAAGACACATTGAACTTTCGTGTTAAAACTTTCAATGCTTTGGCTTGTTCAATGACATTCCACGCATTTTCCGGCGACGAATGTGCAATATCCTTTTGTACACTCTGCCGTTCCTGGGGAATGGCTCGCGTAAAAGAAGTTCCTGGATTCTTGCATGCAGTTTGCTAGTGTTTGAAGAGATGGTGTCTCTTTCGACTTTGTGGGCTTTTGATTGTAACAGATGACTTATAGCTTATCTAAATTGGACATTTGGTTATCCATAACGTGCTCCCCGTCCCGATTTACCTTTAAAAATTGAGATTTTTTATATTGGGTTATAAACAGAAATGGCGTAATATTGCACATGTATATATTGTTAATTGCACGTGCACCTCCAGTTTCATTTGTTAAAGTTCAGAATTTATTTTTAAAACGGACAGAAATTACAACGCAGTGATCTTCGAGATCCTCTATCATTTGTTAACGACGCCAAAACGTACGATTGAAATCAATTGAAATTTTGGAAGTCGGCGTACATTTTTTTTTCGAGGATGTTCATTGATATATGAACAAAACAGTGAGAGTCAGCAGTGTCAGCAGCTGCTGACAGGGCCCCCTAAAATATTGCTCTCAGGGCCCCCTCAGACATCCCATAGTCGCACTAAGTGCGACATTTGGCGACGCTAAAAGGGGCCCTACCTTAAGCTGCTGACAGGGCCCTTTTTCTTAAATCCGCCACTTGAACAAAAGCCAAGGTGCAAGAATAGAAAAATCTATCTTTCAGTATTGCGTCACCCGGCTTTTGCCGTTTACTCACGGCGCGGCGCGGCGCGTCACATTAATTTTGCCCATTGGATTACACGCTTTATTCCGTTATGCACGTTATGCATGCATGACGGAATAAAGCGTGTAATCCAATGGGCAAAAATAACGTGACGCGCCGCGCCGCGCCGTGAGTAAACGGCACAAGCCGCGTCACCCTTATCTGATTAGGAATGAGGATTTGTTGATACCAGTCATTCCAACCACTCGGATATCGCTAGTTTGGTCATTTCCTCGTCTTTCTTGTTCCTTCTCTTTCACGCCATAGGGTATATATTGCTCCTATAGGACTAAGGTATTACTTAAAACTTTCAACAATCGCTACGACAGCAAAATCGCTACGACAGCAATACGAGTATGTAATGAACCTTTGTTCCAATTATATTTTATTTAAGGATATTCTTGGCCACAGGTGGAAAATTCGCATTACCCATGATACTTAGCGGACTCGCTTCCAAGTCAACTATAGTATTAGCTGATGTAGTGCACGTTAGTATCCATTCGTTACTGGTTCAAGCCTCGGCTCATGCACCTGTTCCGAATTATGATTTGTCATAAGATTTGTGATGTGATCAGTGGCTCAAACCAAAGTTAGCGTGAGCCAGTTGACTTGGTAACCGTCTTATTTTAACGTGCTCTACATCAGCGAATTAGTATAATCATTGCACCTCAAGCGCACAAACACTTAGCCAGTACACACACAACGTCAATATTGTAATTACAAATGCGCACAAAAGCCAACATGTGAGCGCCCTACATGGTACGCTGCACGAGAAAGGGCTAGAAATCCAGATTATATAACATCCTTGACTTTCACACTAGATAGGTTATTTGGAATGCTGATCTGACAGCTGTGACAACGTATCGATTAAAATGATTGCTTTACATTTCTCCTATACCATCCAGCAGCGTGTTTCCGCTTCAATGCAGAACTAGAATTTCGCGGTTCTCGGCTTTCGCTTTTCCGGAGGGGTTTGGTTTGGTTCCTTCCGGAACCATATTCGGGCGTCTTTGGCGATGGAGGGGGGGGCCTTTGTGAATGACAGTTAAATGCCCGATTTCCGAACTTGGGTGCTTGGGAACTTAATTTGTGTCCCAAAGGTAGGGTCTTAGGAACCGAAGTTTTGAGAAATTTGCCGGATTGGGAGCCGAAATTTGGCTAAAATTGAGCTTTTGAGGCAAAAGTTTACCAAAAGGAGACCTTATGAACTGAATTGTTCTTCAACTGGGTACCGGGTCTCGGGACACAGTATACTATTAAAGATAGGGTAAATTTTAGAATATTGTACAGGCATTCTGCCAACAAAAATACGGTAAATATTACAGTATATATACTCTTAAAGATCATTTAAACTCTTGGAAATGTGTGTATTCGGTGAGTTTTTAAAGAGCTTGGGAATATGTAGGGATAAAAAAGAATTGATGACCACACCAACCTAGCAAACCTGCCTATATTTTAGACCATCTTTTAAATATAATAAATGATACTTTTACGGTAGGCCTATTTAGTTGGTATAGAATGAATGCTGCGCATAATACTGTGAAATTTACAAAGTACAAGATAAATGACGACAAAGCAAAGTACATTTTGCTGTACTTCTATAGATTACATTTTTAACCATTCAAATGGATAAGGTATATTTTACACACATTAGTGGGTGGGCGGGGGGGGGGGGCTCCTGGAGCCCTACATCCAGAAAATGCATTTCCCATTGGAATAATTCGGCAAAACTCTGCACAGGCAATATATATTGCTCTAAGACATTACTATTAGTGAAAGAAAAAAAAATTGATCGGTTTAGAAATTAGGGGCAAAACAATGGTTTTGCGAGTGCCAATTTGGACTGAAAAGTAGCCATTTTTGCCGCTTTCTCCACAATGATGCACAATACAGTTTAAACAATTGCTTATATGAGTTAAAGGCATTATCAGTGATCCACCCGAAAGAGTCAAAATATTTGAAATTCGCAGGAATAGCTTAAAAGTGAAAGATTAAGTCTGTACAATTCTTATAAATTATCTTTTCCAACTGAAAAATTGACAGAAAATTAAGAAAAATCTCCATTCAATTACGCTACGTGTTGCAGTAAGTGTCCGTGCGCGTGCGGACAGTAATGATTAAAGCAATATTAGCACATATTTTGAAGAGCGCCCCCAATTTTCAAAATTTGATATTGTTGCACAATTACGTTGGTAATTGTCTAGGAAACTATACCTGCGAACGAGAATGCTAAAAAATGCGTATTTATCACAAAAATCGATTTTGTAATTAGAATTGGGATCCCAGATTGGACTTAACGGCAGAGCTGGAAATGCTACGTTTATGTCCGTCCATGATGAAATAGTGCCACCTCTAGAAAATAACCTCTAACTTGACTTGCCTGAACTATTAAAACAACTAATGGATGAGCGTAGACACGTACATGGCGCTATTTCCCGGCTATTTCACATTGGAAGGCCGTTTCCAGCAGCTCGTGAATTATTATATCGGGGATCCCCGATAATAATTATTCTAGTACAAAATTCCTTCGTTTGTGACACTTAGACATTTTCGAGCTTAACCATTCACAGGTACTAGTTTACTAGCCAGTTACCAATGCAACCGTGTAAAAATCTCCAAATTTTTGAAATATTGGGGGCGCTCTTCAAAAATATGTGCTAATATTGCTTTAAGTATCAAACTTTGGCCGTATTACGTTGCTTTCGGTCTTATCACTTGCATGGTATGTTAGGACACCTGAACTTGTCACAGACATGGAAATACCAGATTGTTGATGATTTTTTTTTTTCGATTTTCTGATTTAACAAATCACTTATAGTGCCTTTAAGAATAGACCAAATTAATTATATATAACAATAAGTTGGGTGCTGGATACTTTTTAGAATTTTTGTGGTGCCCTTTTCTGGCCCATGTATTTCCCCATTCGTTTGTACATGGAAATGAATTATCAATCAATCAATCAATCAATCAATCAATCTTTATTTGTTCATCATAGAATACAGCAAAAACAATATGATAAATAATTATGTAAATAATGCAGTACAGTGAAAAATTAATCGTTACAATATTAAGCAAACATATTTTGCATACAAGTAAAGATGATTATAATACATTATGAATCAACCTGGATCAAATTACATAATTTTATTATCATTATTATTTTTTCAGGTTTAAAAAAACAGGAAATCGTTGAAATGTGAGTGGCTTTAAATATTAAGAAGTACATAAATTTCTTTTAAAAATACGTAAAATTAATTAACTATTATTTAAAAAAATAGAATGACTATTATTAAAACCAAAATATACACACGTAAAGTATTCAAATCTCACATTCATTTACACACACAAACAGACACAAACAACCCAAATTCGCAACACACGTATGTGGGATACACACACACGCGCGCGCCCACCCTCGCAAAGTTCCGAACGCCCCCCTTCCTTACTGGGCATCTAATTCCTAAAAATTAGGTACCACGCAATAGCTTAGAGTTTCTCATTTCTATTGGTATCAAATTGAGTACCAAAATTCGCAATATGAAGTCACTATGACGTCATAAGTTGAAGAAAGTATGAAAATAGGGTGGGAAATTGATATTTCCCAATTTTACTGACTCAAAACAAAATGTTTTGTGAATTTAAAAGGCCCATATCTCAAAATGACCAAAATGTCAGTTATAGCTTTGTAATTCTTTTTTTTTTTTTTTTTTTTTTTTTTTTTTTTTTTTTTTTTTTTTTTTTTTTTTTTTTTTTTTTTTTTTTTTTTTTTTTTTTTTTTTTTTTTTTTTTTTTTTTTTTTTTTTTTTTTTTTTTTTTTAGGCCTAAACACTGTCAATTAGATCGGGCAATAAACAACATAGCACGGAAGCCCTTGCCCATATATTGGAGATAAAAAGGATTTAAATGCATTTCACCATAATCCCACAACACAGTAGATAAGGTGTCAGATTGCGTGTACACATCGTTATGTCACCCACTGTTACCAATGTTATCGGGATAACTTGACACAATGTATTATGGGATATTAGTGATTACTCAATTCTTTCACACGTGGCCACCGACGTGGCCATGATAATCTTGGAGATTGGATCATGCGATCGATTTCATCGTATCCCATAACGCAGTAGATGAGGCATTTTAAGTCTCCATTGCAATTATCCCTATATTCCCTTATATTATATACAGGTTTATATATAATATATTTACAACAGTAGAAGAAGTCAAAACCTAAAAAGTATGCCTAGATTGCCTCAGCCATTTCACTAATTAAAAATTACACCCCTGCACCAAGTAACGAAGCCGAGAACAGGAACATCTAGCCACTTGAAGTGGTTGAAACCATCTCGCGAAATAGGTAACACTCGGAGTTCAAACAACTTACGCAGATTTTATTCCCTCTTCAAAAACACAATCTCTGCTACAAGATCTCTCGAAAATCACTTAAGAATTCTGATGTTTGGAACATTTTATTCAGATTTCCGATATATTGCATATTGATTCAAATCATTTGTCTTCTCCTTCTACATCCCGTTTCTATCATCCCTATAGAGTCCTGACAAGTTGTGTGGTGGAACCTAAGCAAATAAGTAAAGTAAACAAAATGGTACACTATAGACAACTGGACATGACGATCAAATCAATATGAGAGGCATTCGCCCTCATAAAAATCAGCGAAAGCCTTACGTTGTATGCAATTCTAGAACAGTCACGTCCCAACCAATAGAGCCTTAATTTCTGTGGAGAGTACGGTTTTTTGTTTGATGCTGCGTTAGGTTCGCGTCATTACTTAAAGGGGAGTAATCTTCAGTACTTCAACGCATCAATTCCCCAATCAAACCGTGACCATTCACCCAAAATTACAGACAACCTCACACGTGCTCTTTCTCTTCTGTTTCAGTATAATATTGAAATCAGAGGGTAAAATAGTGCCTGGGGTCAATTCATTTTGTTTCCATATTGGAATGTCGCCTGTCTCAAATAGGGGACTGTAGTGAAAGAGTGGTGCGATTTCGAATAAAAATTGTGGAATTTTTGCACACAGTACTTCAGGCATTGATAACCCTTAAAATTGAGGGAAGCACTTGCCAACCCCCTTTCATGTACCCCCCAGGTTGGGTTTTAAGGTTACACAGGGGTCAACATTTTAAAATGCTCCCATCAAGGTGAAAGCACATGACGCTCTTCTCAGATTACAATGATGTGACAAGGTATGTTTTTACTAATCTATGGCTTATAGTTTTCCGGCGTTAGGATAAAAAGTGTAAAATGATGAAAAAAGACAATTTTGATGTGTACATGGGTCGAAAAGTCACATGGAGACCTGTTGCACTCTTACTTCGCCCCCTACAGACGGTGAAACCCAAAATGAGTTGGCGCAACTATATCCTACACGGAATCAAAGAAGCGGCATGACGATTCTTATCTTCAACTAAACAAACTATGAAAAAAAGGGAAACATACAAAAACCACGAGAGGAAAGTTCTGCAAAGGAGTCAAATCTGTGGACAATAGTTGATAGGTTTAAGGCCAGAAAATGGTTCGAGGACATCACTGAAGCAAATTGATAAGATGTCCCCATTAGACTGTTGTAGACCGTCAACACATTATGTTCTTCTAGTCGTGTCCAAACACGGTGGTTATCAAAAGAGATCCAGCCAGAGATGGGTACAACATCTGGCTGATTCATGGGAATTCCGCCGAGGTCCTGTTTGGAGTACTCCAGCAGTGGACAGACAAGAGCTGTTCCATTGTCTGTGGTGCTGTTGTGACCACAAACCACAGGTAGTGTACTGATTGTTTCCAGGTAGCCCCAGTTCTGCAAGGAATTCTTAGATCCGCAAATTATGGTTCGCAATCTGTTGAGGCATCGCCATTCAGCAATGAGGAGTCAGCTCCAGGTGGGAGATGCTTCCACCAGGTTCAAGGTTCAATACCAATAAGATGTTACTTGGTGATGGCAAGTCTTCTTAGGCGACTCTCTCTTGAGCTACTAGACATTAGGGACTGTTTGAAGAGGTTGGACTTTGCTTAAGAAACGCTCTCTGGAATTTTTAAGGCGGTTGGCAGCAGGGTATATGTCAGGCAGGGTTGCTTTCACATTAGATTGACTGGCAAGCTACGCTCTTGCATGCTCCTACGCGATGACGGATGTCGGGGGAGCAATTTCTGCTTGGGATGTATAAGTTTTCGGTTGGTGTTGGACGGAGGAATCATGTGATAAGCCGGCAGGATGCTTGACATGGCAAGGGCAAGTGCCGTCGATTCCAGGGTATGTGGGCGAGCAAGCAATATTGTGCCAGTGTGAGTTTGATTCAAGGATGTTATTGGCGTGAAACAAACTTTTACTCTTCGTCTTTCGATGTGGGGGTCTTATAGAGAAGAGGTGGGCCAGGGTCGGTAAACTTCTAGGTAGGACAGGGTTATCACAGTGCTCCAGGGGGGGTTCCAGACCACGTAAAAACTTTAAGCTGACGTTTGGTTTTCCGGTTGCATAGATGGAAAGCACACACCTGTGTCCAGATGGATTTGGGGAGTAGGTGGTGTTCCTCATAATAAGGAGCGAGTCATCCAAGTCTTGGAGAGTCTCTCCAACAAATGTGAAGTTGGCATCTTGTGAGCTAATTTCAAGATCGTTCTGCATAAATAAAACGAGAGGTTCTTGCACTCCTAGGTTGGTCGTTGATACAGATGTTGAACAGGAGAGGTGGAAGTAAATTCCCTTGTGGTTAGTCCATTCTTGAGCCTACGTTATCGAGACTCTTCTTCGCTCTTAGCTGAACAAAGAACATCCTGTTTGCCAGGAAGCAAGTATGCTCTAGAGGAACACGGAGCATTGTGGCCCAAACCGAGATAAGCGACCGACAAGCACACCGAAACTCTCTTAAATGTAAAAGAGTGAATTCCACTCTTTCAGGGAGAGGTTTTTCAATGAGCGACAACACGTTTTTGAGTGGAAACACACTCTGAAAGGATAGGAAGGTGGCAATATTGCACCTTTTTAGTGTGAAACAATTCGAATTTCAAACTCAGTTCAGAGTGAAATTTTTAACCACTCAAAAAGGTGTTGTCCTCCATTTCACTCTTTCACTTCTTTTTTCCACTCTTTCCACTCGGTTACCTTTAGAGAGAAGTTGTGAGTTTCAAGGCTCCGCTGTGGCTCATTGATTTCCGCCTTACGTAAGGTGCTTACCTCAGTAGTTACTCCTCTCTCTACCCAGTGAGTTGTAAAATGGGTACCCGGTGTAAAATGAGATGTGGTCCGCCCGGTGCCATAGTCTGGGCTCCAGTCCTCTCTAAATGTGAAAGAGTGAAAATTTCCACTCCCCAAAAGCGTGACTCCAAAATGCGTTGTTTGAGGAATTTTCACTCAAAAAGAGTGAATATCACTTGTAAAAGAGTGGATTTCCACCATCACGTTTTCGTGTTGTCCTCATTTAACTCCTTTTTGGAGTGAAGTTTCACTCTTTTGATGTGGAAATTTGCTCTTTTTAAGTACAAATCACTCCACGCATGGAGTTGCTTACAAGCGTTTCACTCTTTGAGAGTAAAATTTTCACTCGTTTACATTTAGAGAGTAGACGATAACGGAATAAAGCGTGAAACTAATGTTGCACGAAGAGTCATCTGAATCGAGCGCCCTATTCTTCACCGTTGTAGATGGACTATGAGTCTGGAGGCCCATGCCACAGCGGTATTATTAAATGATGGGAAGGTAATAACAGACTGGTTTAGAGGTGTATAGCGATGCCCCTATAGCAACATTTATATATGGTGGAGTCTGGCAAAATCGCTTCGCAAGAGTTATATAGGCACTCCGTTTATGTAAGCTCATGTACAGGTCCGTCCGGTTGACCTGTTTTATGTTTAGAATATTCCAATGTGAAGTATAAATGTGTGTGTGATCAGGCCCGTAGCCAGGAATTTATTTGGGGGGGGGGGTGCGGATTGGCCAGAAGTGGACTTTTTTTCGACAAACAATTTTTTTTCGGCTCGCTGCGCTCGCAGGTTGCCCCAAATCATAATAAATTTCAAAGGATAGACCTTCAGGAATAGGAGTCGTGACTCTGAGTGAGGTTCATCCAGAAGGCACTTGTCAGGACGACAGATCGGTCATTAATTTGTTTCGCTAAGACCTCATGGATTGTAAGAAGTACATTCAATGCGTCATAAGAATAACCAAACACCTGTTCTAGGATAGTGGTATGTACTTATGGCAAACGGGAGCCTTATATTAGCTACACAATTCATGGTTAGATTATCTTTTGAAGGAGAGGCTCTATGCCATAGGGCAGAGAAATATAAAAATTTTCAAAGTATAGCCCGTCCAGGAATAGAAGTCGTGACTCTGAGGTTCATGCCAGAAGGCAATCGTCAATCGACAGGAATGCCGTCATAATTTGGTTCGTAAAGAAATCATGGATTGTACATTCATGGTGTCATAAGAAACCAAAAACCTATTCTAGGAAGGATGGTCCTTCTGTAGTCTGTATAATTCAGAGATAGTCCGAGAGAGGTTCTACCGCGGTAAACGGGATCGGCCTATATAGCAACACAATTCATGGTTAGGACTATCTATGAGTAGTACAGAAACTCACAGAGTCAACGACTTTATTCCTGGAAAGGTCTATATTGAAAATATTTTTTTTTTATGCACTGCCCTATGGCATAGCCTAGAGCGCTCTCCTCCCAGGGGCTCTCCTCACCAGGAATGTAATTCCTTACAATCCATGAGGTCTGTACGAAACCAAAGTAGACCATTCTGTCGTCTGACGATTGAACATACTCATGCTGATAGCTGTTAGATTTGAGTTCATGCATGAGACTGATAGGGAACTTAGCTACCTGACCATCGCATGATCGCATACCAGGGTTATAAGCACTGGCGTACCAAAAGGGGGGGGGAGAAAAGCCCCCCCTTAAGTTCTAAAGAAACAAAAAGAGGCATGGGGGAGAAGGGGGAAGGGAGAAAGAAAAAAAGAGGGACAAAGAGAAGGAGGGAGAAAGTAGAAGAAAAAGAGAAGAGGAACATGGTACCATATTTGATTGTTTTCATGCAAATGCGGATCAAAAGTGTCGGAAGCGAAGGACCCAAGGGAAATGCGTATTAAGGTTTGAAACCCCTAAAACGCAGGAGCTCCCAGGGGCTATGCCCCTGGACCCCCTGGGGGACCCCACCAGGGGCTTAAGGCGGGCCCCCTGGACCCCACTCGTTAGTCGCTCCACTCACTCCGCTCGCTTCGCTCTCAGGTACGAAATCTTTGTAGTCAAGCCCCCCTCAATAAAATTTACTGGGGGTAGATACCTTAAGTATGTGCCGCCGGATATGGGTCACATGGTTCACGCCTTAATATAACAATGGGTCGGTTTTTTCACCACCAGGCTACTATAAAGATGGAACACTTTTTGAGGTCATTGTTGCTATATATATAAATGAGGCCATTTTTTCAATTAATGGCCGCATTTTACTATGAAAATGGGGCAATTTTTCTCATTTTCGCTAAAATCACAATGATAATTTGGATGTTTGGAAAAAGTAAGTTATATGAGAAATGGGCACGATTTTTGCCTAACCGATACTATTGAAATGGTGCGAAAAGTTCAAAGAACCAACTATCTGGGTAGAAATTTAGGGGAAACAAATATAGGCCATAAATGCGGTCATATTTTGTACATTTTGGTCACTGTAACTAGACATGGGTCGATTTTTTTACACGGTGGACGCACACCCGTACCCAAATTTTGGGTCGAGTATTTCCCCCCACCCCCCCCGGGGGCACGCCTTATGATAAGAAGATTGCTTCCATTGATTTTTACAGCTGCATATGCGCCCGGAAAAAAAATGTTGCGTTTATGGGGTTGGTTACCACTTCCGGGTGCGGGGGTTCTGGAGGGACGAGGCTATTGACTCTGCATGGTGTGACTGATGTGGCGATGGATGTTTGCTTGCAGGTGTGATGTTTATCAAAACTTTATTCAAAAAATTCGGTATGATTTGTATATAATTAAACGATAAGAAAATTAAAGGTAAGAAAATATTTAGCAATATTGTTATATTGTGTTTCATGGCCCATTTTTGACTAGGCTGGAGTTGTGATGGGCAGGAATTCAGTCAACAACCCAACCACGAACATGACGAATTCGGAAACGTTAACGGAATAAATAAACCGCTTGCCGAATGGCAGAATCATGTTCCGGGGGGGGGGGGGGTTCTGGCAAAGTTAGTTTTAGTAGTTTAGGACCCTACATGTTCCTGGTTAAATACTACTTAAAATCACCCCTAAAAATCGATCCACTACCTTCAGAAACCCTCTTCTTTCCAATGGCTGCGTTAAAAAAAAACACATTTTTGTTTTAAAAAAGTCCTTAAATTGGAAAAAAATGTCAAAAAAAATCTATCGCAATGCACATACGAGCAAATCAGACGCTCTTACTCGGAATGACCCGTTTCGGTATGGACCGCGCTATATGTTAGGTTTGCAGAAAGTGTACTTTAAAAACGGTGTTGTTGTAGCAGTAAGGTAGGTGTCCGACCCAAATTTTGATTTATTTTTTTTTTAACCCTTACAAATTTGGTTATCAATCGTTAAAGCGCATTAAAAAAGAGAGGCAAATGATACAAAAAATCAGCTCAATACAAGAAAATATGAGGGAGTAGTTGTTATGCCTATTTTTAGAGCGCAGTCGTGGTTTTCTTGTCGTCTACACATTCGTAGCACGGCCCCCCCACTGTTACAATTAACTTCACACACATAATATCTGAACGGTATCTGATGCTGATAAGAAAAGTGAATGTAAGGAATTCCATTTCCATGACAGGGTATGTTGTATGGTGGAAAATAAAAGAATAATGAAAGAAAATATGAATATTTACACACAATATCGTAGGCTAGCAAAGGAAAAAAGGAAATTCTTGTGTGAATAGTGATGCTGCCATGCCTTCCCCCAAACCAAAGACCTATGCCAGCAAGTACTTGTGATGTTGTAGTGTGATCCCCGTATTTTATTAAATTAAAAAGGGGAAAAACGAATGAACTTAATTATTACATTTTCGAAGTAAGTACAAAATATATCACAACACTGTCATGAAGGATGATTGGAGGATAATAATTACTACATAATAACGGATCGTTGAGGCCTAGTGATCCAGCTGCAAGATTTGCCCGTACGGCAACACCGACAGCATTGGCATCATGTTCAGAAAATCTCAGCCCGCATCTTCCCGCAATCACAGAGTGCAATGAAACTGGCAAACTTAGGTAGAATGTACATTTTATCATATAAACTGACTGTTAAAATTACGTAATGGGGTCTGTATTTGACAAGTTCTTACCTTATGGACTCGAAAAAAACAGAAAATACGACAATTTTGGTTCCAAAAATAAAAACTGCAACGTACCAAATAGCTACATCAAAGCCATGGGAAGCTTGTTATCATTGGAAAGGGGAGGTTTTTTCCTACAAGGTAATACCACAATCGATTGAGGTTGGTTCAGGGGTTACAGATTGAGCCACAATTACAATCGCAACCAGAAGCATCCTTGCGAAAAATGGCGACCGTCAACATCGTCTGCAGAAAAATTTTGCTCCGTACGTACACTGATTTCAAAGCCAATTTTAATTACTATGAGAATTAGAAAAGCAATGTTTTCACCAGACTTTCAAATATTATTTGAAAGATTAATATATTTACTGGCAGACAGACAGACAAATGAAATGACAGGTTATATAGCGACTAGCAAAAGGAGAAAACGGTAAGTTTTTGAGGGCCATTCTTTCACACACAAAAGATACGGAAATGGAAAAATCGCCATTGGGTGGAACGACCTAGACTAGCAGGCAGAGATTTATTGAATTCCAATCAACTCAGATAAAATTACTGACCCAAGTTGTTCTAATGTCTTATAATACAAAATCATCGACAGTGAATTTGCAAAAAAGGTTGAGAATAAACAAAATATTTACATTACCATTTGCTTTCACATGTGAGACATGGCGCTAGTATTGCCGCTTTCGTCACTGTTGTGGAACTTTACCCATTCTATAGGAAGGATTTCCCCTGAATTTTGTATTCAGAATAAATTATGAATTTTAGAAATCTATTATGATAAAAGACCTTCTCAGGTAGGTAAGGTGTGTGCCTTGTTTTACGAAGCGAGGATAATATGAAACAATTTTTTATTAGCCTCCGATATTAGCTAAGATTTGCGAAACCTTTTTTCTTCGGAGCCTATTTCATTTACACTGCTACAGGTGATTGTTATACAGAAAGTGCTTCTACTCCCGTGATGCGCAGAGTACGTCCCAAAATAAAAACGTAGAAGTTCCTTTTACTAAAAAAATCCATTTTCAAAGCTTACTGATACGCCGATAAACACTCCTGATGAGCAGGACATGCATACTAGTACGGATTTTCCGTATTTAGTACGGAAAAATGATGCGAAATACGGATGTACGTTTCCCGGTAAAAAAAATACGGAAAATGTTGCGTTACTAAAATAAAAATAAAATGTAAAAAAGCGTCAGAAAATAAGTAAATACGGAACAGTAAAGCTCAGGAAAGAAGGCAATTCTTTTCAGGTAAATAAAAAACATAGGTTTGAAAATATTTTCCATTTATAAAGTGTGTTAAAAAGGTTTCGGACATTGTTTTCTCCGCTGCGGATGGTTCACCCACATTATATTTTGATTTAAACCCATTTTAACTGCTGTATGCTAAATATCTTCTGAAACGTTGTCAAAATTTAACTTAAATGCAGTGCAAAGGATAGACCTTTACAAACAATGAATTGTTATAGGAGTTTTGTTTAAACTTTCAAAAGGTTTTAAAACTTAGGAGTTTTCTTATTTTTGGTTGCATTTAAAAAAAAAATTCTTTATGGACTTAGTCCACTGACAGTTCCTTAAATGGGGCTGTCGGACGGCAGAGCCCTGTCCCATTTTTTCTGGAAAAAGCTGTATTTTAAAGAGGCTCTATCTTCATGATGCCGTTCATATGGCAATCGGAGTTGTTTTCAAGTTATGAGCCTTTGAAGTTAGACTTGACTTTACATTTGAATGGAGCTAAACAATATTCTCCAAAAGGGCTGTGGTCATACGGTTCCTTAAATGGGGGGCCTTCCAGATGACAAACTATATCCATTTTTTGTGTTAAATCAGAAGAGTAATTTAAGAGCTCTCTCATGATGCAGTTGTATGATGGCCTCAGTTAAGTTATGATCCTTTAAAATTTAGACTTTAAACGCTTCTATTTTTGATGGATATTAAACATAATTTTCCATAGGACTAGTTTCTACTGGCCCAGTTCCTTAAATGGGGCTGTCGGGACGGCGGAGCTCTGTCCATTTTTTATGGAAAAAGCTGTATTCTAAAGAGCATATATCTTATGATGCAGTTAATATGTACATAGGTAGCTAGTTTTCAAGTTAACGAGCCTTTAAAGTTTAGACTTTTACATTTAAACTCATGTCATTTTTAAAAAAAAAAACTCGTTGTGGCCAAAAGTAGCCTTTTCACTGCAATGATATTGCTATATACAGACTGTAGAGCAAACTGGGGCAAAAAATTTACAAAATTGCAAGAATATGATTTGGGGTCAAAAATACTGATTTTTGGTCTCTGGAATACTGAAAGCTGTAGCCAAAGTTGGCATGTCTGCGATGAGGCTTGCCACCGGCGTCCTTTTAGTGTGCGCGTGCGCGTATTCTATGCCAAAACACGCTGTTTACCCAATCGGGATGGCCCCTTGGTTGTCCGTCTAACTTTTGGACCAATCAGGGGATGGTTACCCAAAGTAGTTTCGGCCATTAATGCGCTCTCACGTTAGAACGAGTGGTTTTACTCGCAAATTCTCCCTTTTTCTACAAAACACGATACTTCTTTCTTTCTTTAAGTATTAACACGTTTCAGTAACAGGAATGTAGTTTAATCAATGTAGGTAAGTTCATGATTTTTGTTTAAGGGTGGTCGTCTTTTCAGGGCCAAAGAAAATGTGCCGATTTTTGGTCGCGATTTCAAAAGTTGTTAACCTTGTCTGTTTTACCCCATATTTCCCTGCATTTTTCAAAGCCCTGCCCTATTCCAAACAAAAATTAACATGTTGAAAGTGTTCGCAGGAGCTAATAATCTAGTCTGGTTGCTTTAGAATGATGGATTAGAAAGATTTCATCCCTTTATGGGTTAGGTCCTAAACTACATTTTTACTGGGTTTCTTTTGTTTTGCGTCAGGTCCCCATCTAGTTCCAAAGAAAAGAGGGGACTAAGCTGCAACTGGCGGGACTACCGCTAGGAGTATCAAACACAAAATCAAAGTCAGTCCCGCTAGGGGTGGGTATCGAATTCAGGTAAGATTGTGACTGGCTCATTGAAAAACATGGGATGATGGGAAAATTAACTTTAACATGTCACTAAAATAACCCTGCAGTGGAGATTTTTTACAGTAGGACAGCGATGTTAATTTTTTCATAATTGGTTCTTTAAACGGTGTATTGAAAGCAGGTCCCGCTAGGGGTATAATTTTAGCGCAAATTGGTCCCGTTAGGGATATATTTTCACCGAAAACGTGTTATATTTTAACTGAATTACTGGTCCTGTTGGGGTTTTTTAGCTGAAAATTGGTCCTGTTGGGGTCACTTTCAGAACGTGAAGAGAACCGGAGTCCAGCCCCCACTGCAACATGAGGTGGTTTTTTTTTGTGACCCTCGCCTAAGTATACCCTTAAAAATGAGAGAAAATGGCGAGATCTATGGGTTTGCAAATCAGGGTTGCTATCAATATTAAGTAAAAATCTGTGGAATATCAAAAAAAGGTTGCATGTTGTGTTTTTGATCCGACAAACCAATTGTAACCTGTATTCTTACAGGGAACACCGACTGAAAAAGTGCTGTGACCTCCGGGATCCACGGTGCATGCTATTCTTGGCGGTCCAGTCGCTCGAAATTTGGGGATAACTACCCTAATTTCATGATTGATTGGGTAGCAGATATGATGATCCTTCAAGCAGAATGTTAGGTCTGAGATGTCCATTGAGGGAAAAAATGACGTTTTCATCTTGCCCATTTTGTGCAGGAACAAATTTTGGGAGCAGCATTTTTGTTGGTGTGAAAACGTGGGTATGATCGAGCTGTGTAAATGCAGACATGCAGTAAATAGTTTGTGACCTCCACCATGACTTCGGTAAGTCCATTTGATTTTCAACTTTTTTTCAAAAAACATTGGTGATACTAAAGCAGTCCCCTGGCCTAGTGTGTCTATGCAGAGCGGGGGGGGGGGTCAGTGCAGGAGAACTGCCCGAGAGGCAAGATAAGGAAAGTGTAAATGGAGCTGTAAAACACTCTAGGCTGGCTTCGGTTTGTTAAGCGAATGTTAAAAGACCGAGTCTAAGGTGCAAAATTCAGGAAGTCTGGCTTGCGCAATGTGTTAGCCGATTAAATAGCCACAAAATGGATAAAGTAAGCCATGACAAACTTTGTGAGACCAGCTGGGTCATTTACCAATGATGGCCGCTCTTCTTTTATCCAGAAAGGAAGTATTTTGATACAAGTAAATTAACAGTGTTGTAAGCTATAATAGGACTTTGGTGTGGAACATTGCTTACAAGCAGCCACCCCCCCGAGTAAACCCCTCCCCGAGTGTTAAACCCACTACCCGAATAAGCCCCCTCCTTCCCTTCTCAAAGGCAAGGTGCTATAAGAGCAAAGAGTAAGTCTATTTATTTCTGATACCGGTATATGCTTTAAAGCAATGGAAAACAAATTTTTTTTGGGGTGAGCGCTATCTAAGAAATCTCCAGTAGATAGCAGCATATGGATATTTTAGGACAATACCATTTTGTGCTCACTTAATTAACAAAAAAAAAGAAATTATTCTCATGAATGATCACAACATGTGAAGGAGGTTCAAGTAGACAAGAAATGCATTAATTAAAATTAAATTCTCGATAGGCATTTTGTTTGCTCGTATCCAAAGTCATTGGTAATGGCTTTGTGTTGGTGTTAGGATTTGTTAAGCAAGTGTGCTTATCCGGGGACGCGGTATCCATGATACGGACGACTCCGAACATGGCCCGCTATTGAGGCTGGGGCGGATTGGGAACAGTCAGGGGTTTTACCCCTATCTTATTCGACAATGACTTAGGATGTAATGTACATTTGTGGCTCTCTGTACACGGGGACCGACGGGCTTAAAGTCCCCTCCGAAGGCGGGATGCTTTCATGATCCATTTGACCAATTCAAGTGAAAATGGAGGAAGAACGGTAATTCTGTATTTAATCAATAGCTGGTAACAGATCAAATCCAGAATTGGTAGTACCCGAATAAACCCAGCAAGTGCCCCGACCCACCGGGTTTTGAACCCAGGATTTTGATTGTTAAAATTTGCGCCACAGGGAAGCACCCAACCGCTAGGCCACGCTCCGCTATAGGATTCACACCAGTAATAACGTGAGAAAACCGGTAAGTCAGACCCCACTGCAAATGAGGTGGTTTTTTTTTGGTGACCCTCGCCTAAGTATACCCTTAAAACTGAGAGAAATGGCGAGATATGGGTTGGCATCATCATGGTTGATATCAATATTAAGGATAAAAATCTGTAGAATACAAAAAAAGGTTGTCCTTGATATGTTATTTGATCCGACAAAACCATTTTAACCGTATTCTTACAGGGAACACAAGACTCTGACTCTGAAAAAGTGCCGTGACCTCCAGGTCCACGGTGCATGCTTTGTCTTGGCGGGTCCAGTGTCGCTCGAAAATTTGGGATAAGACCTAAATTTAATGATGATGGGGTTAGGCGATATGATGATCTCAAGGCAGACAGAATGTTAGCTTTAAGGTCTGAGATGTTCCATTGAGGAGAAAAATGACGTTTTCATTTCGCCCATTTTGTACAGGAACGAATGGGAGCAGCATTAGGGTGTGAAACCTATAGATGTTGTTTCCTTAGTACTGGTAGTGGTCTGTATCTCGTTTTGAGCATTGGTGCGCATGTGATTTGTCGATTATTCTTTGTGGCAATTACGGGACATTTCACGGTGATGGAGATATGCCATCAGAGTTTTTTAGTGCTTGGTGTTTATTCATGGTTTTCCAAATGCTTGGTTTTTTTTTCTGATTGAATCAGTATTATCTCGCTTTTGGACTTGGGAATTGGTGGTTGGTCGATCCTGTAGTTACATATGATCTCTTTCATTTTTTCCATTATTGTTTTCTTCCTGATAGTTAATATACATGTCAGTGCCACTGGTTGTCCATCAAATTGCCATGCCACACAGCCGTCTCACATGTCTTGGTCTTTTTTATTTTAATGTGTCTTTGTTTTATTTGGCTTGTCCGGCCACCATAAACTTAAAGGGATTAGCAGCGATTTGCTAATCCGAAACATCGAAAGATAATCAAAATTCATATTTTGGATTTTTTGGTAATGGCATGGCATATGCAAACATAACCTGGAAGTGGTTGACTTGAAATCCGTGTATTCAGACAATTGGTGGGTGTATCAAATCCCATTCAGATAAAAAAAGCCTTTCTTGTGTGAATAGCCCAGAATTTTTAAGCCATGATATAGTGCCCCATGGTCAATACAGTTTGACCTCAAAACACAAACATTATTGATCTGTGTTTATTCTGTGTGCTAGTGGAACCACAACCAGCTGTGGATTTTGTAGATTTTAGACGTCATCGCTGTATGTCTTTTTGCGGGGGAGGAGGGGTTATGACAAATTTCCTCAAATACTACTGGTGGTTTGTTTCTACAGTAAAACAGGACTGGTCGTGTTTTTTTAATGTGGGACACCCAAAAATGGGGATTTGTCACATATGGTTTCGTGATCAATTTTCTTGTAATACCTTTGCCAAAACTCCAACAAAAATGTAATGATTTTGGGCTCATTTTATACATAATTTATTAGTCTCAAAATATGGGATACAAGCAAAAACAGCAACCAATTAGTGCACACAATTCATTAAACTTAATTAGTCAGGAGTGGAGGTGGAGGCGGTTGCGGTTGTTTGTGCTACATTTTCAATGGGAAACCACTGAAGATTTTAACATAACATTTTGAATTATTGTGCATAAAATGGTAAAAATCCATATTATAGGTTTCAGGACCAATTGCCAATTCAAAGATAAATGAATTCAATAAATGGATTAAATGGAACATAGGTCAAAGCACTTTCCTCCCTAACATTTTCATACATTACACTCTTTAAATTAGTGATAATGGTGCATGGTCAAATAAAAAAGAGCTGAGCCATGAATTTTCAGAAAAAAGTTTATGTACTAATAGGTATTTCATCCTGTAACTAGGAAACATAATATATGTACAAGCATGGAGGACTTTGAATGAAGCACCCTCACCTGAATTGGTAAAACCTGTCATTTTCATGAAAACGGAAGGTGGAAATGTTCGTAAACCTGTAAAATGGATACCTTGACCTCAAAAACATATACCCCAACATGTAAAATCGATCTTGTAAGGTAAATAATAAATATTTGACACAAAATTGTTTTTTTATACCCAGAATAGAACAAATTTTTGACCCCTGTAAAATGAATTGGCCCGAGCTAATTCAGACAAATAATATATCTTGAAAGGTGCTTTCTTTCCACATCACAAAAATCCACTTTCCATTTGTGATTCAAGGAGCTGTGGCATAAGAATATGAAAGAAAAACAAAAATAGAGTTTAAAACTACTTTGTGTGTGTTTTCACCTGTATAATTTGGGACACCCTGTATAATTTATGGGACACCCTGTATAATCATTCCAATCATGCGTAGCTGAATGCCCCACCTTATAAAAGCTTTCAGAAAATAGTATTTCATATGCTTGCTAAAGACATTTTAACTGCAGTGGGTTGATTGGATTAGAGGGGTTGATTTTTTGCAGAATTTGGTAGATGTGCCACACCAAATGCGTCCCCCGTAAAAAAAATGGACCATATGGAATTGTGCTATCCCTGATTATAAGTTAAAACAAATGCATTTCCACATTTTGATTATCTCGCACTATACGCTGCTAATCCCACTTTAAGTCATTAGGGTGGGCATACGTGTTTGAACTTGGCTATTGACTTTGGTCATAGACATATAGGCTTTGGTCACTCCTTTAGAGCTGGGAGTTCCGTTAATTCCTATCCTTTACACGGTCTGTATTTTCATCGTTTAAACGTTTAAACGATTATAACAAGTTAACGACTGTCGAATTTGGCACTTCCACGCAAATGCAATTCTGGCACCATAAATCGTTCGTAATCGGGTTTAATACCCGGCTTTGCATTCGCTCATAAATATTATCTTGAACAATAAAATGTTGTTGGTACTTACCTATGTTATGTTAATCAAAATAAAGCATTTGAAATCCCAAAAGATTCTCAACGACGAATCAATGGGGAGCTCCATTAGCGCTGTCATTTAACCTTTTTGGTAGATCCCTCCTGTAATTGAAGCACCGCATAATTGGGGCTGTGTTATGCGGTGTATATGCCGAGTTGCTTCACTCATACAGAACTTGGTAAACGGGGGATTGCCCTGTTTCCGTTACAAAAGTCGGAAACCATTTCTAGAAGAAGCATTGGGACTGTTAACTTTACTTTTCAATGACGGCGGGTAATTTTGGTGAAAAATTTGACTTCAGCCAATTAAAATAATATGAAAAAAAGTTTCGTGGGTTGTGACGTGTAAACGTGTAGTGACTTTTCTAAAAAAGTGTAGTGAAGCCTCCGTTCGTTGTAACTTTTAAAAGGATTACAGTCACAGCACTATCATACTTCCATTTTTATGTTACTTATATGTTTTGATATTTTATGAATCATGGTAAAATAAAGAAATGAAAATCAATTAACACTTATCCAAGGAAATCCTGTCTACATGTTTCGCAAGTGTTTGCTTCAGGCAAAAAAAACATGGAATTCAATGTTTTCTCACTTGGCAAAAAAACCTCTTTGCCAGTTGTTGCTGGATAAAAGTGTCAAAAACAAATTAATCTTAATATTGTGTACTTATTTTTTTTACATAAAATATGTTTGCATTTTTTTTAATTTTTAGTTCTGTGGAGACCTAGGCACACTGCAGTTTTTTCAAATACTTGTTTTTACTGATCAGGTACGGGAACACAGCTTTTCTGTGAGACACACTCACGTCCCCCAATGCCGCGACTTCATTCGGGAGGAATTAGTATTCTGACACACACTTCAAATCGGCACCGGTCTTAACATGCAAAGGCGGTTTATTCCGTTAACGTTGCCGAATTGTAGCCTGTGGCAGAATACTAAATTCTTTCCCTTCATTCAATAGAAGGACTAAGTGTTGCTTTCAATAGAGGTATTTTCCTGCAATAGTGGGACATGTTTTTTATTACGCTTTTCGGGTTTCCCCGGTGTATCGGGTGCTAAAAATAGCATTATCACGCGTTTCTTGAAATTTCCTGAAATTTTGCAAAAGTGGGATGACAGTAAAATTTTAAGTCTATTATTTATACCAACTGTAACCCCATAGAAAAATTTGATGGATTTTAGTACACATAATCAGCTATAAGGCATATATTTTGAATTAAACTAATGTAACTGGAATTGCAAGTTGAATCCGCTTAATCAGGACCCCTCGGGAGTAGAGAAAATGTCCCCATTAACCAGAAATCCGAGTAGAGATTATTGCGGACATATAAATATTAAATATTAACCTGCAAAACATAATAAAATGTTGTTAGGACAAACGAAATTCACGAAAAGAAAATTCAGGAGGAATTTTTTAGTAGAAGCATTTGAAACATTGGTTCTAGACTGATTTTTTTACGCTGATCACGAAAATGCCGGGTTTGCTTTGCTGTATTTTGAGTGCAAAAGGGTTTTAAATTCAAGAATTTCAAATGCCGCACAAAGACCATCAAAATCTGTTCAAAAAGAGATAATTCGTGAATTTTTCACAGGTAAGGAATTAAACTACTCTTCTACACAGGACTTTGCAACGGAGTATATTACACTAAATTCTTAATCAGAAAATCTAGCCTCAAGGGGGTAAATTGGCCAAATCAGATGGCCGCAAAAATTGAATCATACAAACATTACAAAAAAATGAACCCTTGTGTGTGTCATTTTTTACGTCCCGATTGCATAGGCCTTGAATTTTGAACAAAGGAAAACCACCCCAGAACAAGGGTAATCTCAATGGGTTTAACAACCTTGCATCATGGCCTACTAACCCTGTGTTTGGGGTTAGCCTTTCTTGCCCAAGTTTGAAGGGTAATACCCTTGAGTGAAAACCATCATGTTGCTATACAAGGGATAAAACTTCTACCCTGGCTTTTACAGATTTAATTGGGGAATGTTGGAGAAGGTGCTTTGTATCAAGTGAGGTAGCTAGTAGATGAAGTAGATGAATCATTATGCCCGCCCACTCCATATAAAAGGCGATGTTTTGTCACAGAGGGCAGGTAGACGGTATGGCTACTTTGTAGTAAAGACACTTGAATGCCAGCTTGGTACTGGTTTGACGCAGTTTGGAATTTTACAAGTGTTTAACAGTTGGGATTAGTCAGCTTGGAATTGAATTGTGTGTGTTTTTTTTTTTTTTTTTTAATTGATTTATGAATATAAATATAAGCATATAAGAATCACCCTTTTTGATGTAATATCAACTTGGAGGTATGGCTGAAGGTCTGTTTCCAGTAAAAGGATTCTACCAAAAAAAAGATTAAAATAAGTATGTACAGAATAGAAGATTATTACCAAGTAAAACATTTACTTTTTTAATCGATTAAAACCACTCGGCAAGCTTATAGGCTTATTGTGTGAGACTGCAGAGAGAGAGGCAGAGGGAAACCACAGGGGTATATTGAGGGGTGTATTCGTTGCTTCTTTCTCTTCAATGCAAATTGAACTCATTTATAAAATTATTTTGAACTTATGTGCCCAAAATTAATGAATATAAACCTGCATATGTTTAAAGTATTCTAGCTAATAGTCTCCCATATATATTTAGATACAGTGCATTCAGGTAGTTCTATAAACCCAAGGAAGTACTAATTAAGTGTCAATTCAATTGATTTTCAAGTGCCTATTCAGCAAGTGGACAAGCCATGTGTATTTGTCTGGAATGATTTTCAAAGACTTATTATCTCTACAAATCATTGCTCCACTGCTGCCTTGCTTTATAATTCTTCGCAAAGCTTCCAACTTAGGTTAATGAAACCAAGAGCTCTGGATGTGTTACAAAAAATACCCCATAAATAACGATAATATTATCAGTGACTCCAGTAGCCTTACACAGATCTAGTGCAGAGAAGTGTGTTAGGGTTTTAACCAAAGAGTTCTATATGATAGAAGAGGCAAAAAACGTTACTAAATCTTTAGAATTCATCCTCTCGCATGTTTTTTGCCGACCACAAGAAAACAGAGTAGCCAACAATAGAAAGCAATGGCTCCTCCGCTTCTTCCACATACTGGTGGGGTGCGCCGCTTTGCATATACACTAAGCGTTAGTGTACAAATTGATGGTGTGTTAGAGGTGGCCAGGTGTATAATAGTGCACCTGGATCATTGTGCTCAGATAACTCTTTTTTCTCATAATGCAAAATGCGCGCGCTAGGTAAAAGATGTATGCATTGAGGCGGTTTATTTAAATCCAGACGAATGACGTTCATTTCATTCGTTGTGTGGCATGGGTAGGACACGATTTAACCACCCAATAGCCACCCACCAAGCAACCTGATATTCTCTCATCATACAGATTTCATCCGGGGGGGGGGTGATTTTGTCGGGTACCCATACTCGTTCAAAAAAAGAGGGACTAGCGGCAATGCGGGACTACGCTAGGGGGAGCAATTCACAATAATCAGTTCTAGTCCCGCTAGGGGTATCCATTCAGGTAATAATTGTGACTGCTCATTGAAAAAATGAAAATTAACTTTACATGTCATAAAATAACCCTGCTTGTGTAAATTTTCTTCGCGTACCAGTGTTTATTTTTTCCTCATCTTTGGTCTTTAAAAGGTAGATTTGTTATTCCGTATTGAAGCAGTCCGCTAGGGTATAATTTTACACAATTGGTCCCGTTAGGGGTATATTTTTCATCGAAACCGGGTATATTTTCACTGAAATCTGGTCCCGTTAGGGGTATATTTTCCATTCACTGAAAATTGGTTCTTTTAGGGGTCACTTTAGAACCCTGGGAACGATCATGGGTACCCAACAAACCCCTGAGAACCCCCCCCCCCCCCGGATCGATTTCGAATAGTCTTCCAATCTCCACGTATACGGTCTTGCAATACCTAAAAAAACCTATAAACCTTGTGTGGCAGTTAACACATTTGAACTTGATTTCAAATTACCCCTGTACTAATTTACCCCCTTATTTAACCAGAGTTCCCCACATTTCCCAGGGTTGGACCCAAAAATTCGGATTCAGCACCCTTCAAACATAGCAAACATTTTTCAAACCTCTTTCTTCCCCAAATTCTAGAATGGGATTGTGGTTTATAACCCTACTACAGGTCTATCTAGGTAACCCCCCGACTCCCGGCTCTGGTGAACCCCGAACATCTTTGGACCGTGGGTCAACTTCATGATATTGGTTTTTCTTTTGATCCCACTGCCCTATTTCCCACACTGTGGAAAAATATGACGGAAATCCAACCCACAAAATGTCCTCGGGTAGTCACCCTGAAAATGTCCATGGGGGGGTTTCACCCTGAAAATGTCCGAGGGTTATGGCTTGTACCGTGTGTACGCCTATGCAATGGAGTAAGTTAATTGAACTACACTATAATTTTAGTCAGTGGCACACCACCAAACATCCATTACAATGACCATTAGCTACCGGTTTAACTTCAGTGTATGATAGACATCTAGCCCCTGTATTCTCAAATGATGTTTATCGCTAATCACTGGTTAAAATCTCATTTAAACGCCGGCTAAAATAAACGCAATTCCCCCTTCAAAAAGCATTGTTAACTTTAAAGGCTGTTTAATTTTAGCCGAACATCGTAAAACATGCTCAAACGTTGTTAACTTAGACTTCACGTTTTCATCAAATGCCTGATATTTTCAGCTCTATTATGGGATACTCGTGGTTAGACCAGTTACCCCCTTTTTCTCTTATCTTTCTTTATCGAGTCTCAGTTCATTTCTTCTTCTCGTCCATTTTTCCCTTGCTTCTATTTCATGCTCGTTTTTATCTGGGACGTATTGAATGATAGAAGTGCGGCACAACGACATAAATATTTTGTTACATAGGCCCGGGGTTTTGTCTCCATCATTCAACAAATTCTAAAGCTCTTTGCGTACGCGACATTCTTGAAATTTACTCCGTGGCGTCATGCGTTGCATTTACAACTACGAGTGCATTGTCTGCATATATTATTGTCACGCACACGTAAGGATATAGGCGAAGATAAGTCACAGGTCAGTGGATGATTTTACGGTGGGGGGGGGGCGTTGAAAATACAGTGGTTAGCTAACGATACTGTTAAAGTTTGAACTCGGGTTTTTAACAGTGCGTTTTGTAACGCCCAGCAGTTTTTATAGGCCTAACCACACCCGTTTTATTTTAAACATCGTGTGAGAATACGGCCCCACGTAAATAAAGAGTAATTAAATATAATACAGAGAAATAAATTTAAGGAAAAAGGGCCAATATCTTTTCCAGTGCAAATAAAAGAACACAGATTTGAAAGCTTTTCAATTGATAAAGTCTGTTAAAATTGTTTCCGAACACGTTTTTCTCCCGACTTTCGGACGATTCACCCACCCAATATTTGCTTTACCATTTAACTGCTGTAGCTTAAATGTCTTCCTGAAGGGGGTTTTTTAATACTATTTAACTAGTGAGCAAAGGGATAGAATCGCTGCTTGGCTGCAGTGCGCGAGTCGCAAGTCGGCAATGAGTCCCCAAACCAAATATTACCCCCCACCGTTGTTCAATATACGTATATGGCCTATCAAATTTGTGCAGTGTGCACGTGGCTCCGGAAAAAAGAAAAACAAATATGATTTGTCTACTTGCCATTAACTGCATAAAATGCATTCAAATGATTAAAAAAATATGTATTAATTTCAACACTATCTAATATAGCCTTGAAACATTAAATTCGATTTTCAATACAATAAAGGTAATCGTAGAGAACTGTCCTTGTAATAGATTTTGCTTTTAGTAGGCATGCCCTTTAGGACAGCGGTTGACATACTATGGCGACAGTATCTACGCCCCCACCCTGGCCTCGAAACTCCAGCACAGCCACCTAGTGATTAACGGTAAGTTTTGCGATGTTGTGTATATAATTGTGAAAATACAGCTCTTTTATATGTGTTTTTCTGCAATACAATATTAAAGAAGAAGAAGGATACAAATTGCTCACAGATCACTCCATGCTCACCATTAGCTACCATTTCCCCACTTTTTGGGCATGGTTCGACTTTGGTGACCCTGAAGTAAACATTTTCTTTTGCTAAGAAACCTTTTTATTCTGACACTTAAGGCACGATCTTGGACAAGATCTTGTAAAAACTGCATCAAAAGAGCATGGAAGTATATGCTTGTGTTCATCATTGCAGTTAGATTCAGTTTATTGTTTTAACTATGTTTTTGTTATCTACGTGTAATGCTAGCTTATTTTTATTGTTTTAGTATGTTAAAAGCGTGTATGTGTGAGAGTAAGCTGGCGTCCAATGTATGTGCGAGTGTGGTGCACAAGAATTATAAGAATATGTTCTGATGTATGTGTGAATGTTGTGAAAGTGGGTATTGTGTGTTCGAAGAATGTAAGAAGTCCAAGGAGTATACACAAGAGTATGCCATCGTTGATATTCCAACTGAATTACTAATATGTCTATGTATTTCGCACTCATACATGGACTAATAACCACTTTTACTTGTCTATATTTAATATGTTGTTTGCAATGTACTTATTATGTAGGCACACCCATCAAGGTTTGATGAGTGCCGCTGTTACCAAAGGCGACTTCTCTCCGTCTCGCTCAAAATACTATGACATGGTTTAAACCATTGCATTAAAAAACATTTTCTAGGACGCAAGAAGCTCTGAATATTTCATTTCAAGATATTTAAAAGATGCATGCACCATAACAGTTGACTTGGTCGATATCGTCGGTAAATGATAACTTCACTTGACCTATTCTATTGTCAAGTTTTATTAACACTTAAGTGACCGGGGGGGTCCAGTATTTCTAAAGTTTTAATTTCTAATAATTATGTAATTTGGTTCTTCTAGAGTGATATCAACGTAACATAAGTTTTGGTAGTGCGAAGCGCATTGAATTTCCGTCTTTTTGCCCAAATTTTCGCGTGATTTTGAAACACTGATTTGCCCCTAATTTGCACAGCCCAAAATAAATTTAATTTTTTATTGCTGATTTGGTGTTGTCTAATATGACTCTTTACATGTGGTAATAAATTTTGCGAATTTTTTTATTTTTCGGGAAAGTGGTTTCCTTATTGTGGTGTCAACCCCCTGGCACTACTAACGGGAGTGAAAAGCCCTTTGTTATTTTACTCTATGCTCAAGCCACACCCGGTACCCGAATACATCTCATGATGTAATATAGGCTTGAAGCGATGGTCATATAGGAACTGAGATCCTGACTGAGATATTCATTAGAAAGGGAAGAGTCCTACGTTATTGTCAACAAAGAAAGACGAAATGTGTCTCAGAATTTGTTTATGCAATTTTAAAAACAGAAGCGCTAAAAATAAATTTTGACTCTACTCTCTTAAAATGAAAGAGTGAAAAATCACTCGAATTCGAGTTATTTTAAATTAACTCTAATCGCGTGGCTTTTAGCTCTAAAAGAGCGAGAAAATGCAACCCTACCCCTTCACTGCGGTTAACAGAGATCACTCTCTTCCCGAGTGGCTCAAAATTGCCACTCTGTCTTCGGAGCGCAGCCCATCTGAACTCTTATCGACCGGGTTTTAAACAAAAAAAAAAAAGCTCTAAAAGAGTGAGAAACTGCTCACTCTTTTTCGGAGTGACTAATAGCCATCAAAACGACCGCAAATCGCGTGATTATGTTCGAACAACATGGCGGAAGAGTTAAGTGAGACCGTCATCAAACGGTTTGAACGAATTTGAAATTATTTATGAAATCATAGTCTCTTCACGGTGAGTATATTGTATGTGTCGGTCACAGTTTCTAGCATTACAGACAAAGTGTGGGAAGCATTAACAATGTTATTTACTTACTGTATTATCACTCGTACATACGGTATTCTGCGCCAGGCTCCCGGCCAGGCTAGGCTTACCCATGTACGAAACGCACATCAATGCATGCACGGCCATGCCTGAGACCGTGAATCATACACTCATGCAAGTCACACTGAATCATGCCACTGATGCGCCACAATATTCTTTCATGTCACGATGCTATTAATTATGAACCTAACTACAATATACTCAACCAACAAACACAATCTAAAGAACACACGCTATAAGAGTGACCTAGTGTCACTCTAAAAAGAGTTATCAGTTCACTCGTTCCTTAGAGTATTTTGTCACGTCTTTATTTTGAGTGATCTCACTCCTACAAATATGCGTCACTCCGCTGGCTCTTTTTTGGAGTGAGATTCACTCTTTTAGAGTGGTTTTCACTCTTTCGTTTTAAGAAGAGTATAAGGAGGCTTCATTTTGAATGTTTCACGGAATATTTGTTATGGGATTTGTTTCATATTGACTTGGATTTTTGGAGAACTGTTCTTTTCTTTTCCAATATCTCGGGGAATAAAAACATGAATTTATCTTTATGCAGAAACGTAAACAAGTAGCCCTATTCACTCGCGAACATAAGGGGATGGTCCGATTTTAGTATATAAAGTTTTCATCTTGATAGAATTAGCCTTCACCCAAAAACTCCATCTAACGTTTGCGTCCAAAGATTCAATCCGTTTTGCTGTGACAGCTAGAAACTAATTTTGTGAGGTCCCATAGAATGCTGTGTAAAACTAATATTGGTCGAACCAAAATGGAGTACACTTTCGCTCATAACGTTCCAACCAACATCATTCGCCCCTAAGATGTCACCGGGAGATTTCAACAAGGTTAATGAGAAAACTATTAGCTTTCTTCTTGATCTTCAAAATTTGGCCCACTTCCGGTAAAATCCTGGTGTTCTGGGGACGAGGCTATAGCGATAGGGCCATGGACCTTTAACTTTTGTCTTGTAAATACGCAGGTGGGGGCTCAACCGCAGACACTCACGTGATTTTAGAGGTCTATATGGGCCTATCCTAGTAAACTTAAGGTAAAAAATGACCTCACAATTTTTTTCTGAGCGTCAGAAAAGTTTTGTTATTTTCAATTTTTCAGTGGAAAACGCCATGTTTTGTACTAGTTTCATGTAAAAAAATTAAAAACCCTCCCTCTACCCTTTTCAGATGCCACTGCTGCTACGAGAAACGACGATGTAAGGGCTATTAATCATATTTCAAATTAGGCCTATTTGGTCGTTGACCATTTCCAATTCGCCCCCCCCCCCCCTTAGAAGAACACATTGGGTTTGCCATTGCGTTCCATGGTAACCCTTCTTTAATCCATTCATCTAATAATCTAGCGTAGTGGAGTTAGCTGTTCGGTCCGCGGCCTTGAGTTGCGGGTTGAGTGGACAATTCAGTTAGCGCGTTAGGGCTACCCTTGAGAAGATTAAGCCTGCATACATAGCAAAATGAGAAAATGCAAATTGCAAACCTTTATTTACTACGGGCAAGCCTACACTGATGTAAAATCACTTCAATAGTTAGTTAGTTTCTCTGTATTTATTATTTAGGCCCTATTATTTATTTATTTAGACCCAATTTATTTAGTTATTTATTTAGCTATTTAGTTATTTAGTTACTCTGTATTTATTATTTAGGCCCTATTTATTTGTTTATTTGTTGATTGGTTTTTATTTATTTAGGCCCTAGGCCCATTTATTTATTTGTTTATTTTTTATTTATTTTAGGCCTACTAAACCAACATTATCGCTATTGCTTTGTGCGAATCGAATCGTCCTCTCAAAGTGTAAGCCTAAAGTATAAGTGTAAGAGGCAAATTAAACCCCAGAATTAAATTAATGAAACAGAACAATTAAGAAAAAAAATACACAAAAATTCAAGCTATTTGCCAGACGGGGGCGCTCCATGAAGCTCATTAATTATTATCGCCCAAAACATGTGGATATTTTGCTCACAATTGATCATCAGAAAAGTATGCCATTTTTATCAATTCTCTTTTTTATGCTTCAGCATTTAATTTCGATCCATAGTCAATCGGACGTAGTAGATTTTATTTGACATATTGGTTGTAAATTTGAGCAATATTTGTGAGATAGAATGGAAAAATATTAAAAATAACTTGAATCCCGGCTTGAATGTCAACAGGCAATCTGCAAGTTATCAGAATTCGGAAGCTTCATCACCACAGTGTTCCTGTTTGTAATTAATCTTACTTTTATCTTAATATGGTCCTTAACCCTGCAAATATTACAGAGAAAAGTATATATGAGAAATTAAGTTACGGTTTGAAAAGAAAGCAAAGTAATCGGTGACGGTTTTATTTTTTTTTAAACGTTTTTAAAAAAAATAAAAAAAATAAAAAAAATAAACTGATTAAAAAAAAAAATCTTTGTGGCGCAGTCGATTAAGATGGACTCCTAACTTTTTCCATGCTGTTGTTCGGGGGTTCGACCACCGCAAAGAGGTAATTTTTTTCCCATTCCTATTCCATCTTCCTAATTAATAATTTTTTAGGCCTAATGTGTATTGTAAAACTAATTTGCTTCGGATCAATATTTTTTTCTTCTGAATATTAAATGGTCATACTAGTGGTATGGTTGAAGGCCATTGTTGAAAGATGGGTGGTGGAATTGAAAAGCATCAGAGACTCGGACTTGTAAACTATGTGTGATTTTCTCAAATGTCTTGGGGTTTCATGGTCATTTCAACCAACTAGTGATGAAAAAAATTAATTTGGATCTCCAGCGAAACAAAAATTGCAATGCGTGAAAATGAAAATAACAAGTTTCGGCCGGACATAGGCGTTGTATGTGGTATGCTTATATGGTAACTTTTCAAGTTGTTCTTTTTATTGGGGACGGGGTAAATATGGCGAGCATCCATTGTTAGATATTCTATAATTAACCACTCATTTTATTTGCTAAATGTTAAAACGAATTTTTACTCTATGAAACAACTAATTGAAAATAATAGATGAAGTTCGCGTAAAAAGAGCAATAGTTTGATTATTCTATCATCTTTTAATTACATTAAAAAAAAACCGGTACATTCAATGTCAATTATGGGCTACCTTCATTTTTCCACACTGGCGCGACCACAAACACGCTGATGAAAATCAAAAATAGGGACATGTACGGGGGGCTGTGTTGTAGAAAAGGCATACGAAGTTGGAGTATATGAATTGGTTGAATATATGGAGTAGTCCATAGCAACTCAGACGGGTAATTCCCGATACCAAGCCAAATTAAAATGTGGGATCTTCCGTACCGATTTAAAAGAATTCAAGCGGCAATACTTATACACAGACCGTTCTTGTCAAAAAAAAATAAAACTAACAGTACATAACATGTCAGTGTATCAAATGGGTCTAGGTTTACAGTAACATAGTGACATGAAGTTTCATGAGTTATTCAATTAGGATTGTCAAGTGGATTGGCTTACAAGCCAAAACAATCGTGTTCCGTCTCCACTCTTCGCGCACATGTTTTTAACGTGGAGGTGTGGTGGGTGGGGGTATTGTGTGTGCACGGGTTATGTGCTGTGTGTTTGTGTGTGTAGTGTGGTTGGCGTGGCGTGGGTCTTGTGAGTTCATAATTATTTTGCAGACTCTACCGACGCGATAGCATTTCCAACACGTTTCGTTATTAAATACAGGGGGTGGTTCCGTGAACATACGGGTTGCGTAAAAAATATGTGAAAATCTGGCCGTCGGCGACGTCATAAAACCGCCATTTGGCGGAAAGTATTTGTTTCATCTTCCCCCTCCTTTTCCTCCTTTTTATTTTGGGATTTGATGGTTTTTGATTTGTTGGTTCCCAAAAACTTGAAATTAAAATTACCAGTTCCTAAGAAAGAAATGAATTATGAAAGAAAGAATGCTACAAATAACATAACGTAAGTTTTTGTTGCTTTGTTTTCTTTCTTTTCCTTGCTGTTTTTGGTTATTTCTTTGTTTCGTTTACTTATTAAGATCGAAATCAAACGAATATTCTTATAAAAATTAATTTTAAATATTGTTTGAGTTGCTGTTAAAGGGGCTTGTTCCGATTTTTTGTCTATTGTGTTCTCTACTTGATATGAGCGCCTGACACTTTTACACACTGACCATCAAGTACCGTGGGAAACAAACTTGCGGTTTTGATGCTAGACGGGCTAATGCATAGTGCTACGCCCTATTCACTACTCACAACTGTGCTAATATCGATGGTTAACCACTAAAACGGCAGTTTTGTATTTGTATCTTGAGAAAGAGAAATGGATTGGGCAGTGAAAATTTTCAGGAGACAATGAGCAAAATACGGCCTTTCATGTGATATCAAAATTGATACTACTTCCGGGTAAATCGGGGAGGGGGGTCCCAAAGACGATCGGAACAAGTACCTTTAAGTAAAATAACTCACACATGACACGATAGAGTATTGAAGAACAAAGAAGAGGAGAGTAGAGGTATATTAGGAAGAAAGAAGAAAGAAATGAGGGAAATTGTATTTATCATTCTTGTTAGACAAGTACAAAAAATATGAGTCGGAAAAAGTTATATCGTTCCCCCATTCGCAAAACTGGAGTGTTAAAACCCGTTGATCATATATTAGCATGATAAAGTTAGCCTGACTCTCATGCCAAGACACAATTTTTATTTCGAAATCTCCGAGTCAGCCCTACCATATTAATAAGTATGTCAGTATGCATGCATATAAGTTTATACAACATGTACATGTTTCACGATTGTGGTCAGTTCCCTGTATGTAGTGCTTACTCTTCTGTGAAAAGCCCAGGGATTCATAGCTAACATCGATAAGGCTGGAGACCGAGACAATAAGCTTAGCTAGTATGGTATTGTAACATGATGGCAACATCACGGATGTTGATAATTAATCGATGAAATCCGGGGTAAAATCCTTTCAGCCTTTCACTCCTAACCTCAACATTTTCTAATATAGCTGTCATTGAATATGAGAAGCTAGGGATGTATTGGTTTGTTTTAATCTCTTTAGAGCATGGACATAATATAAAGACCCAAAAAGTAACGCAGCATGTCTAAAATACCCCATAAGTTACAAACCATTAGTCTATACACGAAAACAAAAATTATATCAATAGTCTGTTTTGTTTTTTTCCTGTAAATTATACTGGTTGTAAAGATTGAAAAATCCTTGATTAAAGCAGGAGTGTTATAAATTTTTAAATAACTCCAGATTAACGGGACTATTATTGTCGCTTCGACCTAACTCTCTAACATAAGAGTACAAGGGGGGGGCCCAATAGGTTTTGGAGTCATATTTTTTCCCAATCATGCTTCAAGTTGTATAAATTAAGAATAACTAATTCGTAGCAGATCAAACACCGGATGTTACTACGTACCGCGTAGTTTGAAAAGATGGAAAATTTAGTGAAGAAATGTATTGCAAGGAGCGATCATATCGCTTCTATACCAAACCAATAATGTATACGTGTTCGTGTCAAGAACCAGTTACTACTTGGCATCCAATCCAAATTAGAACAGGTTTTTGGTCGAGCCAAGATGCTAAAATCTTGGATCTGGTGAACACCTAAAAAATTCTTTGGACCGCGGGTCAACTTCAAGATATTGGTTTCTCTTTTGATCGCACTGCTCTATTTACCACACTGTGAAAAAAAAATGACCGGGAATCAAACCAAAAAAATGTCCGCGGGAGTACCATGAAACATGTCCATGGGGTTCACCCTGAAAATGTCAGAGGGTTAGTGGCTATACCGTGTGTACGCCGATCCAATGGAGTAAGTTGAACTCACAACTATTCTTAGTCCAGTGGCATACCACCACAAGCCGTAGCCATTACAAATGACAGGTAGCTACCGGTGAAGGTGTACATAACCCATGGTATATTATAGGCTATAGTGGCGGATTATTATTGATTTAACGGAGGCTCCTGGCAAACCCTTGTCTCTAAATGGAGGAATGGAAATGTGCTAGGTGTCGGTCATTATGCAATATAGGAAACACTGGCTGTGTATATCACATCAAAACACGGAATTCAGGTCTATAATCGAGGTAACCCCCGACTCCTGGCTCTGGTGAACCCCTAAAATCTTTGGACCGCCGGTCAACTTCGCGATATTGGTTTCTCTTTTGAATCCACTGCTCATATTTTCCCACACTGTGAAAAAATGACGGGAATCAAACCCCAAAAATGTCCCCCGCGGTATTCCCTGAAAAGGTCCATGGGTTTCAATCACCTGCAAATGTCCGAGGGTTCGTGCTTTGTTACCGTGTGGCACGCCATCCAATGGAGTAAGTTGAACTCCACAACTAATAAGTTTAGTACAGTGGCATACCACCACAGCCATTCAATGAACGGTAGCTACCGGTGAAGTGTGTACATAACTTCATGGTATATTATATAGGCCTATAGTGCCGATTTAAGGTTATTTATTGTTATTTTATTAACTGGAAGGCTCTGCAAACCCTTGTCTCTTAAATGGATGAAGGGAATGTGACTAGGTGTTCGTGTTCATTATGGCATATAGGAAAACACTGGCTGTGTATATCAAGCAACATACACGGTAATTCACAGGTCTACTCTATGTACCCCCGACTCCTGGCTATGGTGAAAACCCCTAAAATCTTTGGAGCCGCGTGGTCAAACTGCGCGAATTGGTTTTCTTTGATCCCACTTCTCCTATTTTTCCCACACTGAAAAAATATGACGGAACTCAAGACCCATCAAAAGGTCCGCAGGTAGTATCCTGAAAATGTCCATGTTTCATCAACCCGAATGTCCGAGGGTTAGTGGCTTGTAACCGTGTGTACGCTATCCAATGGAGTAAGTTGAACTCACAACTATAATTTTTAGTACAGTGGACACACCACCAACAGCCATTAAAAATGCCCGGTAGCTAGCGGTATGAGTGCGTACATAACTTCATGGTATATTATAGGCCTATAGGGCTGATTATGTTATTATTAACTGGAGGCTCTGCAACCCTTATGCTCTTAATTGAGGAAATGAATGTGACTAGGGTCGGTCATTATGCAATGATATGAAACACTGGCTGTGTATAACACCGCAACTTCATTAACAATATAACGGCACGTATAATATGGGCGTAATTATCGCAGTGGATAATTACACTCAAGCATGAAATTTTTATTGTCTGTGGAAGAGGTAATGAAGAATAATTACTCAAACTGGAAGTATGTCTTCATAAGTTTGAGCCGAGAGTGAGTGTTGAGTTTGTGTTGTAAAAATGGCTTGGTAAAATTTATACTGGTCAGCCACTTCGTACATGTCTTTCTTGCGTTAAATAAATAATCTGGGTTGGCTCAGCATGCACGTGCGTAATACACACAAACACTTAAAAATTGATCATTATCAATTGAAAATGGCTGCAATGAAAGGAGCGTGTTCCTAAACGGACATAACTTTACTGGGGAATTAAATGAAATCCATTATTTAAACAGCAATGACCCGATGCCTTCTTTCGAGGGTAACAGGTCGCAGATTTCTTTTGTGGTTACGAAATTGGTTACTTGGCAGTGTTAGCACCTACAACACATTTATTGTTGTAAAGCGACACGCGTGGCCAAAATAAATGGGGCCCGATTTTGTTTTTACATTCCACAGACGTTTGTGATAGCAGCTAGCTTGAACAGCGGCATAAAATAACAAGCAGTATTCGGGTAGGCCTACTGAATAACCGGGAATTCAGGTTCTAACTAGGTAACCCCCGACTCCCGGCTCTGGTGAACCCCTAAAATCTTTGGACCGCGGGTCAACTTCACGATATTGGTTTTCTCGTCTCTTTTGATCCCACTGCTCCTATTTACCACACTGTGAAAAAAAATATGACGGGAATCAAACCCAACCACAAAATGTCCGCGGGTATACCGACTGAAAATGTTCCATGGGTTTCACAATCAAACCCTGAAAACGTCCGAGGGTTAGTGGCTTGTACCGTGTGTACGCCTATCCAATGATTAGTTGAACTCACACATAATTTGAGTACCAGTGGTATACCACCACAATCCATTACAAATGACAGAGTAGCTACCGGTGAAGTGTGTACATAACTTCATGGTTAATTATCATGATTATAGGCCTATAGTGGCGGATTAGAGTTATTATTATTAACGAGGCTCTCTCAAACCCGTTGCTCTTAATGGAGGAATGGAAATGTGACTAGGTGTCGTTCTTATCAATATAGGAACACTGTGCTGTGTCTCACAGCAACTTCAGTAACTATAACGGCATTGAATATATATATATAATGATTAATATGATATATTATATAATATATTTAATTATATAATATGATAATATTCTATATATATATAGTATATATAGTATAGTATCTATATATTATATATATTGGTGTAACGATCGCAAGTGGGGAAAGTAGAACGCAATCATGAAATTTTATTTCTTTGTAGAGGTTCTTAGATAATTTGCGCAACATGTTTGTATGTATGTATGTGGGTAGGTGCGTATAAGGTCCGGCATTCGATCCATATTTCGCCAAATTCACGTGAAAGGTACATGAGGATACCGGAAGATTTCTCGGCATATTTGGACAAAATCCGTTCAGAAATGGGCTGAAAAATTAGCGAAATATGGTCGGTTGCTACGGTAAATTACCATTTGTTTGTACAGGTTACTAAGCAGCGCTTACGCGTGGTGCGTTGCGACGGGTGGTTACGCGTGGCAACCATTTGTTTGTACGCGTTACTAAGCGGCGCGTGGCGCTTGCGACGGGTGGTTACGCGGGCCAACGGGCGATTACGCGTATATAGCTATAAGCGGTACGCAAATAACTTACAGGCTCTTATAGTGCTAACGAGGATCAACGGCTTTGTGGAGAAAGAAAGAAATGATTTGCTTTGATTGTCGGTATGTATGGATACTATAGGGGTTACCCCACGCCCACAGGGTTTTGAAAAAAAAATATACGGAAAATTACGGGGGTGAATATTGACGTTTGTTAATATTTAGAACATAGGACTATAATAGGCATAAGTTCACAGGAGATGGAAATTGATTAATAAAACAACGGACTACGGGATGTTGTGACGGCGGGGGGGGGGGCATCTACATGGCGAGAGAACTTTATATGGGTAGTTGAGGAGTTATGAGAAAATATGTGGAACGGGGGAATACAGCTTACCCCACGGGGAGTAGGCCTACTTTTGTGTAAAAAAGTAGTAAGTACATGAAACTTATACGGATTAAAATATTGAAGTTTTATTATTTAAAAAAATCAAAATTTGCGACTCGGGGAGTCTAAAGTTTAGGGTTACGGGTTTGGTGCAGTCTCGCCATGCATAGTTGTGTCACTTCTTCAGTGATCCGATTCAGTGTCAGTGATCGCTTCCCGGTCAACTCAACTAGCGGGAGCCGCGCGAAGGCGGGCCTCCCGCTAGTCATACTTAATTTGGCTAATGTTGGATGTTATGTTGTCTGTGGGTATGTTGCGCAAAAGGGATCCGCCAGTTTCGATCAAATATTGCGCCAAATCAAGTGAAAAGTGCTGTGACGATACCGGACGGGTAAACCCCTCTTTGGACCAAATCCGTTCAGAAATGGCTGAAAAAATCAACGAAAATGTTGCCTCAGTTTGCTATGGAAAAATTATCATTTGTTTGTACGTGTTACTAAGCGGTGCGTATGAGTGGTGCGTTGCGACGGTGGTTAGCGTGGCAAGCCGATTAAGCGTAAGATGCTATTGCGGTACGCAATGGGGTTGGTACAGGCTCTTATAGTGCAAACGGTGCGGGAAAAGAAAGAAATGGTCAAGAAAGCAATGTTATTTCGCTTGTGATTGTTCGTCTTACCCCAAGTGAGCTTTGAGAAGAAAGAAAAAATTAAAATAACGGAACTTTGAAAAGTTCGTTCAATACATCATAGTAATATTAATATTTAGAAAATATAGGCCTAAGCTATTATAGGATATGCTGCAAACTACGAGGAAGAAAAATCCGAATCGGGAGCCGTTGTGACGGGAGGGGGGTCATAAACTGTGGAGATGGGTAATTTATATGGGAGTTTGGAGGAGTTATGAGAAAATATGTGGAAAATCCGGGAACTAACGTGTTATCCCGGAGTACTTTTGAGAGAATAGAGTACACACTGAATTTTATACGGGATAAATATTGAAGTTTTATTATTTAAAAAAATACGAGAAAAATATAAATATACGGAGTTATACGGGATTAAATATTCTGTTGACGTTTCCTTAGAATCGGTACTACCTGAGCTATAGGAATATGGTAGTTACGGGGAATTTGAGTTACTAAAAGTGTTCACACACAAAATTGCGACTCGGAGAAGTCAAATTCCGGGTTTACGGTTTGGTTGCGGGTGTCTCGCCATAGTGTGTCCACTCTTCAGTGATCGCTCAGTTTCAGTGATCGCTCCGGTTCACTCAACTAGCGGGAGCGCGGGCCTCCCGCTAGTGAGAAATAATTACTACTCAAATGGAAGATTTCTTCATAAGTTTGAGCCGAATGTGGTTTAGTTTGTGGTTGTAAAATGCTTGAAAATTACCTGGCAGCCCTTCGTATCGCTAACTACCTGCACGACAGAAAATAAAACATCTTAAAATGCGTTCTCGGTTTATTTCACTTCATGTGTGGATTTTACCACATTTGCGAACATGTAAATTTCAAACAAAATCGGGGTTAAGAAAAAACTTTATGGCTTTACCATGAAATGTCCTCGCGTCTCATTGTACATTCCGAATATGGTTCTTAAAAGAGAGCCACATTTCTTTTTGATGTTTTAGAGGGAAAGATGGATGAGAATAGCTCTGATGTAAGACAAAAAAATGAGTCAGCATGCGGCTATCTTCCCGGTAATTTACATTTTTTCAAACCCTGTGTCTAACGTTTATTTATTTCTAAGAATGTCCATTGCGTTTGACTTTTTTATTTTATAACTCACTTTTTTAAACATATCCTACCGACAAAGTCCATATTGCACAAAAAATATTTAAATGTTATGATTTTGGTCATATATTATGGTTTTACGCGCAATCGTATGAAATGAACTTTACTATATTGGCCCCAAAAAGAAACTCAAATATCTAAATTTTCACTCTTAGAAAAAAATGTTCTAATATTTATACTTTGACCCTAATAATTGGTAGAATTTTACCAATTGGTGAGCTTGAGAATAAGAGGTCTGACTGACATTTAATTTTGGTCATTTTGAATAATTATATCGCAAGATTAATAACTGCGTTAATTTTCCAGTACGTTTCCATTGATATTCTTGGCAGGTTTAACACAAGAAGTTTAATAATGTTTTTCATATATTCAACAGACATACCCGTAAAGAATATTATGTCGGATTATAATACTGTGAATTTAGAATCTCATGAATGTTTTGTTGTGTTGTAACACACATGTATTTTTGAATCTGTTGAACAACGCTTTTTTGCCTTTGGTGCGTAATAATGTATATCCAATTGTATCACGATTCCCTTTTTATATCCCCCTGGCTTGAAAAGCAGCGGGGGATTATGCTATCAGTCAAGTCGGCGTCGGCGGCGTCCGCGTCGCGGCGTCCCCGCGTCGGCGGCGTCCCAACACAATCTTGTGAACGCGATAACAGGAGACCCATAAGGGTTATGGTGATGTAACTTGGTGGGTGGGATCCATAGAAATAGACCGAGAACCGGACGCCGTATTCTTTCTGTACACTGCTCTGTCACACCTGGGGCAAAAATTGAGGGTCTTCGTGTTTCTTTGTCGGATGCACGCGGAAACAACGAATGTAAGACGCGTTTATTTTTTGAGCGTCTGGTGGCCTTATCAGAAACGCACCCTTTGCGTCTTCTCTAATCGCGTATGTCATGACACCGCGCTCCCGAACGTGATTTATGTAATGTTGTTTGTGTTGTTGTATGAAAAACAACCGCGAGTTCTCCTGCTATACATGCAAGAAAAAGAAAAAAATAATAAAGATGAATTGTTTTCCTTTCATATTTAGCATTGTGAAACAGAAAAACGAATCACTGTGATTCAGTTTCCCGTTTCATATATTCAATAGAAATCATAGGGTTATTCTTCTTGAAATATTTATCAAGAGACCTAAATATTTAAATCATACCTTTCCCCGTTTCTTTTCTTTTTCATACTGGCATAAGAAAAACAAAACGATCATCTGCAGCCAAGTTCAAAACATTGTTTCCTTTTTTACTTGTTTGTCCAAGCAACCGTCGAAATGTTCCTTGGAATGTTTTTCTCGAACACCAGATCAAGTAACAAATTGAGACAAATTCGTATCCTTAATAAATCTCCCCCTTGCGGCATCCGAGCTCTACAAATTGCAAAGTTAGTTGGGTTCTGTGTAGTCGCGGGCGCCGGTCGCTCATTCAGTTGTTTGAACGCAAAACCGCGAATCTTTGGTTGCTCTATATTGTAGCGCACGCTCGCATCTAATGAAAAAAAATTGCGCACGTCTACCGAATGTTTACGAATCCCTTCCTTCCCGAGCACACACGAAGACCCCCAAATTGCCCAGACTGACCAAGATGGCGGCGGCGTCCTGGGTTCTTCTCGGCCTATTTCTATGGTGGGATCGGACTGCATGCCCTTCATCTGATTAGATATGGGCGTGGCATATGCTAATTAGTACCTAATTTGCATAATTAATGTTTAATTTGGGGTATTTTCCAACACAAGCTTTGTGACCGCGATAACATGAGATCCATAAGGTTATGGTGATGTAACTTGGTGGGTGGGAATGGGATCGACTGCCATGCCCTTCATCTGATTGGGCGTGGCATATGCTATTAGGTACCTATTTTGCATAATTAATGAATTAATTTGGGGTATTTTTTACCAAAAAGCTTTGTGAACAAACTATCTTAAGATCCATAAGTCGATTTTGATGAACCGTGGTGGAGGGTGGGGAATATGTAACTCTCGCGCTGATTATGTTTGTGGCGCATGGCTATGCGAATTAAATAGCAATTTGCATATTAGGCCTAAATTTGGGTATTTTCACCAAAAAATGTACTCTCGTGCTGATTAGGTTTAAGGTGAGTTGTCCGGGTTAAGGGGGGTTGTCCGGGTTTAAGGGGGTTGTCCCTTTAGGGGTTGTTGGGTTAAGGGGGATTGTTGGGGTTTAAGGTGGGTGTCTTGGTTTTAAAGTGGGTTGTCCGTTCCGGGTTTACGGTGGGTTGTTCTGGACTTAAGGGTGATTGTTGGGGTTAAGGTGGGTTTGCCAACGAGTTTAAAGAAGAAATGGGGGTTGGTCCCGGTTTAAGGGGGGTTTGACTCCGGGTTTAAGGGGTTGTCCAGCTTTTTAAAGGGGGTTGTTGGGTTTGTTAAGGGGGATGTTGGGGTTTAAAGGGGAATTGTTGGGGGTTAAGGTGGGTCGTCCGGGCTTAAAGTGGTGTCCGGGTTTTAAGGGGGGGGGGTTGTCTGGGCTTAAGGGGCTTGTTGTGGTTTAGGGGTGGTTCCGAGTTTTAAGGGTGGGCTGGTCCGGTTTAAGGGGGTTGTCCGGGGTTTTAAGGGGGGGGGGGGGTTTTCCACTTAAGGTTTGTTGGGTTTAGGGTGATTGGTTGGGGTAATTAAGTTGGTTGTCTGGGTTTAAAAGGGGGTTGTCCGGGGTTTAAGGGGGGTTGTCTGACTTAAGGGGATTGTTGGGGTTTAAAGAAGGTTGGTTGTCCGGGTTTAAAGGGGGTTGTCCCGTGTTTTAAGAAGGGGGTGTCCGGGTTAAGGGGTGTTGTCCTTGGCTTAAGGGGCTTGTTTTGTGGTTTAAGGTGGGTTGCACGAGTTTACGGGGTTTCCCATTTTTTAAGGGGGGTGTTAGTTGTTTTAAGGGATTTTTGGGTTTAAGGGGGGTATTGCATCGATTATTAAAATTTGTAACCCGCTCCCGCCAGGGTGATTTCCTCGGTTTCGAGAACCGCGACTGTATTTTTTGCAATTTATAATGAGTTCAACACACTGGAGTAGAATTGATCAAAATTTTAACTACTTTTGATTTACAAATTGAATACCAAATGTATACCTTTTATTTTTTTATTTTGCTTAGGTGCGTTTGTACGCAAGATTTATTTGTTTTTATTTCAGCAACGTTTCCATTTAATGTGTTATAATTATACGAGCAATATAATTTAGTAACTCCTTTTTATCGCTATTTCATATTTCAACAAAATCACGCGTCACAATACGACTTAACCTGTGTTCGAAATTAAATACCTGCATTCCATTCGGTCGGTTTTTGTTTTATCGCATACACATCGGGGGATACGAAAACACAGTGGGCAATTATAACAAGAACATAAATACACCCCACAGGCCTCCACACGTGGTGTAATAACTGAGTTCAACGTTTTCCATTTGTTGTAATTTTATAATATCAAGTTTATAAATAGGAGTACTAGAAGTGACTCATTACCACTGTTTGTTTCTTCAAAAATCACAAATAACTTATACAGCCGATATCTAATCTTGCCAATAGATCATTGGCAAAATGAAACCATCTTCTCAACCTTATCGGAGAATTAATGTTAAAATGTACCACAGAGATTTTTAAAACCATCTTAAAAATCGTACAACTTTAGAGATTAAAGTGTTCATCTTGGACTTTCAATATAGTCAGTTCATTTTACTAAATTATGGGTTCCCTATATTAGTAGTTTGAGTATATTTTTGTTCAATATGGAACTATCTAGACTAACCGTTTTCTTTAGCTTTTATCATTCGTAAATTCCATTTGAGTAAAGACCAAGTTTAACCATCAATTCGTTGGTAATAAAAAGTTTGGGGGCGGCATCTCTGTCCTTTTGGTCCAGAATTGCAAACTTTAGAAAACATTTTCAACTTCTTTTTTAGTCATTTTGCTGGTTTTCGTGCATGAGTTGACATATTTTCTAACGTCTTTCTACACGCACACGCACACACACATCAGCACTCACTCAGCTCACACTGCAGCTTTAATAGACATGGAACTAACGCTCCCTTGGAATTTGTACTCTTTGTGCGCGCGTAATCACTCCAATTAACTTTTTAAAACCTGCCACTCCAATTTCAAAATGATTTGAAACTTTTACCGTTGGTATATAGCCATATCGGATATAAATTTACCACCCCCTCGTTGTTGTGCGGGACGTTTTAATTGGGCAATAACTTGTAAATTTGCCAAAATATTCCATATTTTCAATTTGAGTTTTTTAGTAAAATTAACATGCCTGGGCTGCAAAGAGATTAATTAAAAATCATGCAATGCCAAACGTTTTCCATTTATCTTTTACAAATCGTGATGTTATATTTTGCTTTCTTTTACACCATAATGAAGTAAGTTGGAATAAAACTTGTAAAAGTTTTGTATTTGAAAAGACCCTAATGAGTTAAGCTATAAACACACTGCTGTTTAGACAACAGTAAATGTATATCTTTCTTTTTGCCGAGGTAGAAACGTATTCAAGCGCCCGCCAAACAACATAAAATTCAAATAGACATTTGTAATGAGATCGTTATCACAGCATTTGAAGTCCATCAGTCAAAATTACCTTTTCTTCTCTGTTTTTTCCCAGATATGGCTCTTTAGAAAGTTTTAAAAACTTAAAGCTAGTTAAATTCGTATTTCTCAAATACACGACAGTAGGCAAAGTGGAATGTCGTAACGTTCATTTAGCGCCCTCCCAAATGTTCATCTTAAAGAATAAAATAAAAATTTTTGGAATACTTTACCTATGTGCTGCTTAAATTGTGTCTTCCAAATGTGATCATATCCCTACCTTTTTTGATGTCAAAGTATGGGTCAGCTTTTGATCAAATAAGTTAACCTAAGTTTTATGATGGGAACGGTGACAATCACGCGCATGCTTGCGTCTTCTATCTGAATGTGTACTTAATTTCCATTAATACGCGCGAAATAGAAGCGCAGCGTTCTAAACACTTTTAAAAACGTAAAGTATTTTTAGTTTAGGCTGAAACTTTCACAGTCGGGCAAACACACACACCGGCGCGGCGACCACACACACACAGATATACATGCTGTCCCAAAAAATGTTAACACTCGGAACACAAGGCATGTTGTAAATTAACAAAGTAAGCATGGATCTCTGTTTGTATGCTCTTACCGCTAACTAACTAAGCGTTATTTGCTGTTTATTTCATTCATGCGATATGTAGAACACTAAGAATATGCTTCGTCAAAAAGGAGAGTACAACTTCAGAGTGGTCCGATTTTCATTGGTTTACTGTTGTAATATTGTGTCAATCATAAGATTTTCTAACATTACTAAAAATTTGGGTTATTGACTGTGTTATTGTTTTGGTAATGAAGCTTTGAAGATATTGACCATCATTTGAACTTCATTCTTGTCATAAAGTGTGATACAGTGTCTTTATCACAATAGCTATTTAATTTCAAATATTAATCAGTTTACGGTTCATTAGCAGATTTAGTAAGCCTCAAATCGACTCAGAGAATGTTAAACCAAACCAATTGAACCAAACAATCAGACACTTCTCTTTTAATTGAATTCCAAGAAAATCTCTCATTTAGAGTCAGAATAAACAACACACCCATGAAAAAACAAAAAAGAAAGAAACCCTTCTGATAATAAACCTACATGGTCTAATAAAGCAGGCCAGAATTGGAAATAAAGACACCATTGCAGGCAATCCAGATCACGGACCAGAATGCACGAAATCAATCCAACGTTTCTCTCTTTATAAGAAGCATATGTGGTAGATCCAACGATACGTTTGGTAAAACACGTGGTAGATCTCGAGGGCTTTCTTAAATAGAAAAACACGGCAAAATCTATTTGTTTTTTCTTTTTAGACGGAAAGAGATGGGCTATGAAGCCAAGTGTATTCATGCTGCATCTGCCATTCCAAGTGTTTGAGGTAGAAATCGGACAAGTGGGTTTTTTTGCCCTCTCAGAATTTGATGCAGCATATCTTTTGTTTTACGTACGGATTGATCTGAATAAATGGCATATAAGCCATTTTTATTGGCTTTAAATGGATACCAAACAAAGACCCATGCATATTTTTGTCTCTTTTTCTCCAAAATGTCGTCGTTCCGAGTGTTCACATTTTTTTGGGACAGCCTGTCACGACAACCCCCACACACTCACTGCAGCTTCTAATTAGGAATTAAAATACACGCACCAAAGTAATTATTTACTCTTTGTGCGTGATCACAACAAAAACTCACATTTTATATTTCAGTACTTTTCTGTATTTTCCAAATTACCGGCAAATACTGCTTTATTCTTTAATGCAAACGTTAATTCTCATAGTTGGTCGCCTCACATCAGTGGAGTATACTTACATTTTTCTTGTTTATTTCTTCTTTCTTATTATTATTTGCAATTCATATTCTGTGTTGATTCCAAGTTTGGAACCTATAAATATGCTTGGTCATAACTATAGCCAAGGATGTACCGTCGCAGGTATATTTCTACTTTGTCCCATTATCTTTGTAGAGTTCGTAATGGGAAAAGATGGATGAGAAACTCAAAGATGTATAGCTATATCGTATCGCGTAAAATTCGTTTGGAGAAACTTGACGATCAAAGTGTTGTTTGATCCTCCAATTATAATCAGTTCATTTTAAATGTGCATAATTATAGGGGGGGGGGGGGTTCCCCATAAACAAGTAATGTTTTGTTCATTATACAAATCTGTCAATATGATACATATATCGTATAAAATGTTCTTTTTCTTCTTTCATCAAATGTAATTACCTTTGATTAGAACCAGTTTAACACATCAAACATGTTATGGGTTTCCCGCGTTGTCTGTGTCATTTGGTCGACGTGAATTGACAAAAGTTTTACTAT